>WSXT02062544.1:0-26978 GCA_011762715.2 Neuroterus valhalla
TCACACATCCAACTCTAACGCATCCATTTTAAATGGCTGCCTCAGCCAAGGAATTGGATGGCGCTCCAGGATCCAACTAAATTGGATGCCACGGCTATTTCTCAGGTTCCACCATCCAATTATTTTTCTGAGTGAGAGACTAGTGAAAGTAGAGCAGTTTTCGAAACAATATCAAATTTTTCTATATTTTATATAATGTATATTGTTGATTTCACGCAAAGCGCACAATTTGAGCGTCGAACATTTCCAAGAATTTTTATCGTGTATAAGATTTCAGAAAACAATAGTTTTCTTATTCATTTGAACAATACAGCTGGATACGTTCAGTGCGAATTCCAGATTTGGCAATCAGAAGATTCTCAAGCATAATTTATGAGCATTTAATACGGATGATGTGAATTCAAAAATGGCAGATACAAAATGGCGAGAACAAAATGAAAGACAAATTATTCAGAAGATTCTTTTAGAAGATAGCCTTTATTTTCAATAGAATAATCATCTGCAGATATTGTTCCAATGACTCTCTGCTGTGATACATTGCAAAAAGATAACGTTTCTCAATTACTTAAACAAATTTTTAAGGAAATGCACAGTTTGACTATTTTTTCATGAATAGGCACATATACCTAATGGAATAAACTGATAATCTCTTTTCTAGTCGCTCTCTGTCAACTTAATTAACAAATTGGTGGACATAGATAAATATTTTGTAAACTTTTATAAACAAATGAATTCGTGAAGTATTATTTCAGAGAGACATATTGGAAACTGTTTTGATTGATTCTGCAAAAAAAAATGGAGCCGGTATTCACTTAAATATATACAAACTGTTTGTAAATTTGTAAGAATCATTCAAATAATTAATAATTACAACGAATATGCATTGCAGAGTATTAAAAGAAAGAATAATCAGGAAATATAATTGATTGCATCAACAATAGAGAGCCTCAAGGTAGAGTGTTGCGAACTTGGTTAGCGATTCACTTCGACCAATCAGCGCTGAGCTGGTTTTCCCACTTTTCTGCTTGAGGCAAACGGGGCTGTCTAGTATGAATGTGTGCAAGATGTCCGCGATTCACTATGACCAATCAGCGCGAAGCAAGTTCGCAACTCTCTACCTTGAGACTCTTTAGGTATAAACGTTCAGTATTACAAATTGTGAAAAATGTACACTTCCCAAAGTTGGTCCTCAATTGGTATGGTAAAATCCTTTCAACAAAAATCGGTCCTTAATCGTAATCGGTCCTTAATCCTTAATCCTTAATCGGTCCTTAAGGCCATGTTAAACTTACCCGATTCCTACCTTACCGACATCTTTTTTTGCAACAACTCACGTCTTCACCAAAATAGATATCGAGTTGATATTTTGAGAAAAGCCTTAGAAAACAATAAACTGCGTTTGTATACAACATTTTGTTCGAAATTTTCATTAAAAAAATGTTGTTGCGAATTTTTTGTCAAAATTTTGAACCAAATGTTGTATGTAAACGTAGTTTATTGTTTTATAAGGCTTTCGCAAAAAATCAACTCGATATATATTTCGGTGCGGACGTGAGTTGTTGCAAAAAAAAATCGATAATTTGGGTCACGTGACCCATGTTTAACATGGCCTTAATTGGTATTGCGGAATGCTTTAAACATTTGGAATTCGATTTCTAACATTTTTCGAAAATTCTTTTCCTGCTACGCATGCTGCTGTCTACTTTTCGTAGTAAACGTTTTCCACAATTTTTAACGCTAAATGTTAACTGCTACCAAAAGAATATTGGAAAATATTAATAATTAAATTCCAAATTGTTGAAAGAATTCTACGAGGGGCTGCTCAATAACCACGTCACGCTGTTTTGATCATTTTTTCCACATCCCTCCTCCACTTACTTTCTCACAGATCGTCATCAGTCTCTGTCGTCACAGAGTGATTTGAACCCCCTGTGTGTCGTCACAAATACGAAAGAACCCTCCCTCTTAGGCCAATTTTCTTTTCACTGCATTCAATATGAACGCCTTAGAAAAAACAAAAAACATAAAACATATGTAGATACTGTATTTGCATTAGTAAGTCCCCAATCTAAACTTTCCAAAGCATTTTCACGTGTGACGTCACACTCTGAATTGCCCCCCCCCCCCCCTCTATGTCACAAATTCGTCACAGAATCAGCCCTCCCCTAGCAGTGTGACGTAGTTTTTGAACATCTCCCAATACCGATTTTCGGAAAGTTAATGTATGATACAATCTTGACCACCGTAGTCCATAACGATCCGTGTATGAGGACACTGCGCATGCGTCACTATTTGTTTCTAAAATTGCGTGAACAATATTCTACATTCCCCGAATAATTGCTGCTTAGGAAATTAAAAATTGATACTTTCAAACAATCCATCGTTTTTTGATTATTCTTTAAGAATAACTTCTAGCAATATGTATCGTTCTTATCAAATTCAAACGAGCGCGCCCTACTCCATTGTCATGGCACTCCGTCACAAATCCGTCATGGTCAGACGTGGTTAGACGCCGTCGTCACATTTCATGAAAAATCTTGATAAGTTAGGTTATAACTTTTGGTTTTGTGGTTTGTGTCTTGTTTACCGGTTAATTTCACAAACTTTTGATCCAGGGCATCGAAAAAAAAGAGGTAAGTATAACATATTTGTATTACTTGATAAATTTTCAATCCTTATTTTTATAAAACAGTCAAAAGTAGTAAAATATTATTTAATATATTTAGCTCACTCGTGCAAAAGAAAAATAATTTTCATTTTTTTTCGAATGTTGATAGGTTTATGATATTACGGATGCAAATAAGGAAAAATGAATGCAGAATCAGATTCAGAACATGAGAAGTTAAAAATTGAAATTATCTTCATGTGACTCTCTTATCGAAATTATTGCAATATGCAGTGTCAGTTTGCCCTGATTGCCTCCAAGCAAAATAAAAAATTTCGATTGCAGAAAGCATATGGTTTTAAATTGCAAGTGTTTTGGAGATGTAATCTTTTATAAATATTTAGAATATTCGTGACATTTGGAGATATTTCGTACTGAAGTCAAGTCCTTTTATAAAAATCTAGGTTGTTGAAAACCTAGAAATGGCAAGGGATTTCGGTGGTCATAGTAAAGCCGTAATTTCTTGTGCAGTCGGAGTTTTTCAAGCGTGTTTAAATTTGTTTCCTTATTCAGAGGAAACTTATGTTTATCGTTTTGGAAAACCACTGGAATTGGCAGAGAATTCTTTTCAGGACTTGTGTCGAAACCCTGAAATCCCTAAAAACCGTTGAATTTCAATAAGTTTGAACTAATGATTTCTCGTATGTTTTGAATTTATCTGAACATTTGTTCCAGGAAGTGGTCTCAATCGCCAAACGCGATGGCGGCCATCGAGATTCCCCTCCGGGATACGGATGAGGTAATTTTTAAAAATTTCTAGCAACAATTATCTAAGAATTTTTGGTAAACTGATATGTTCCTCATAATTCTAAAATCTCCTTTTTTCAAATCAGGTGATTGAATTATATCCTGATCAGCTTCCTGATGGCGACGAGGTTCTGGGAATCTTGCGCCAGGAAAATGCGAGTCTTCACATCTGGGTCACTTTGGCCGTAAGTCCTTTTCTTGAAAATTTTATAAACAATACAAAATCTCAAATTACTGAGAGAATCGGAAATCGAGCTGAGGATAGAAGGGACCGCGCGCGTCTGAAGTGAAATTTGAGCAAGGATGAAACGATGCAAACTTCACGCTGTTGTGCTAAATGATTCTCCTTCAAGTTACATGACTGCCCTGCGATTGATCTTTCTCCTTTCCTTATTCTTTTACCTACAAGTTTTACTTCCAACTTGCATACCTTCTCCATCATGTATCTGTAATTCATTTTTGTAGACCACGCAAGTTTGAAGTGAAACTCAAAAGTAAAAGATTAAAAGAATTAAGAGTAATTGAAACTATTAAAATCATTTGGCACAGTAGTCTAAAGTTATATTTGTTTTTCAATATTTCCTTTATAAATCAAAGTAAAGTAACAAACTTGATAACGTTTTTTGATGAAGATACTAACTTTTATAATCAGTTTCATGTCGCAGACTTTTTGCTGTTTTCCCTCTTCTACTCTTTTCAAAAATTCTTTTTGAGATTCTTCTTTTTATGCCAATTTTAAGAAACTTCCTCTTTTTTCTGTATTTTCGCTATTTTTTTCTCAGTTATTTTTGTTGCAAAAAAGTTTACTTTTATATTATTCGTTCGAAACTTATCTCGGTTGGTTGAAAATTCTACTGTTTGGTTAGAAATTGAATTGATTTCTGAAAATGCAACTATTTTGTTAAAGACTGATCTTCTTTGGTCGAGAATTCAAGTACTCGGTATAAAGTTTAGCTATTAAAAAAAAATTGCATTTCTATAGTAAAATATGCTTTTCTTCTGTTCAACTTTATTTCATTTTTGTCCTAAAGTTCATTTTTTGATCGATAATAAGACTATTTTGTATACGGTTGAACTTAATCTCTTTTAGTTGAAAAATCATGTATTTTGTAAATCATCTGTTTTGGCGGGAAATTATTGTTTTTGGTCAGAAAATTATCTTACCGGTTAAGAATTCGACTATTTGAATGTATGATAAACACTTTTTTGCCGCTGATTTATCATTTAGTGAGAAATTTCATTTTTAACATCATCATTTTTCCGTTATGAAATTTTTTTTTTCTCTTCTTTTTTGTGGGAACATTAATCTTTTTGGTAGAAAATTCATTTTTGTACTTTAAAATGTAACTATTTGGTTGAAAATTGATGTACTTTGTTGAAATTTATCTTTCTGGTTAGGGATTTATCTGTTTTGTTGGTAAATCATCTTTTCTGGTTGAATATTATCTTTCTTGCTGAATACTAGTCTATAGTCTAGTCATAGGAAGTTCAATTATGTTGTTGAAAATTACAGTATTTCGTTTAGAATTTACAATTCATTCTTTATGGTAGAAAATTCATCTTTCTTCGTCGAAAATAAATTCGTTTACTCAAGAAATGAAATACAACTTTCTGAGGAAAGTTTTTTTTCTGTTAAGAAAAGAGTTTTCGGTTCTGGCTGATCGGGGTTACAAAAATGAGAATCTTATAATAAAAATCTATCAATTCTTATGTTAAAAATTTTTCTTTTTGGTTCGAGAATGTATATATTTCGTTGAGAAGTCATATATTTCGTTTTAAATGCATCAATTCTGATAGAAGAGTAATCTTCTTGATAAAAAACTAATGTTTTTGGTTTAAAATTTGTAAATTTGTTTAGAAATTTATATATTTTGTTGAAAGTCTTATCTTTTTGACTACAGAATCTTCAACAAAACAGTTGAAATTCTAACATGATAGTTGAATTCTCAACATAAAATGTAATAATGAATATTGCGATAGAAAAAAAACTTCATTTTTCATCGAACACATTTAATCAACCAAAAAATACCAACTGTCAACAAAATAGTTGAATCCTGAACCAGAACAGAATGCTTTTTATCTCAACAGTTGCATTTTTAATTCTAAAAAAGGAAAATTTTTTACCAGGAGAGATACATTTTTTGATCAATAATACGATTTTTCACAGAGAGTTTAATTTTCAACAAAGAAAGAGTTTTCAGTCAATAGAGAAAAAAAAATTCAACCAAATTGTTGTATTTTCAAACCAATGAAACGAATTTTCTGGGGAACATTCAAATTTGCGACTCAGAAATATATATTTCTGGACCAAAAAGTTAATGTTCAACCAAATAGTTGAATTTCGTACGAAAATAATGAATTTTAAACACAAAAAATACGAATTTTGACAAAAATTCGTTTTTATTGCTTGAATTAGACGAGTCGAAAATTCCTTTATTTTGTGTTACAAATTAATTTCCAGACCTGAAAATTCAAGGATTCTACTTTTGGTCAAAAATCGTCCTTTTGAATTGAAAATTCATTTTTTACGGTAGAGAGGTAATCTTTTTGGATTAACAATCAGATTTTTGAAAAAAATGTGTCTCGTTGGTTCGATAATTTAACTATTTTTTGTTTGAAATTTTAGTATTTTGTTTAAAATGCAACTTTTTTGGTATATTCATATTTTTTGGTGAATAATTTTGTTTTGTTAAAAATTATACCTTCTGTATTAGAAAATCACATATTATTGTAGAGAAGTCCTCTTGCTTGATTGACAATAATCTTTTTGGTTTAGAAATTTAATTATTTGAACCCTTGTCGTTTCACTGGGAGCTTCACCGCTTTGACAGTTCAAAACGCACATATGGAAGTTTCAGTACAAAACCCTTTTGTTTCAGCTTGAGTATTATAAACAGAACAAAATCGATGATTTCATCAAGATCCTGGAATCTTCCCGTCTCGATGCAAACACAAGTTACCGAGACTTCGAAAAAGATCAGATGCGAGCTCTCGACATGTTGGCTGCATACTATGTCCAGGAAGCCAATCGAGAAAAAAATAAAGACAAGAAACGTGATTTATTCACGAAAGCTACTTTGCTCTACACTACAGCCGATAAAATCATCATGTACGATCAGGTAGCTAAAAAAAAGGGATTTATTGTAAGGGTAATTGAGGGTACTTCTGAAATTCAGTTTTTGTAATATTTGAATTGTGGCGAGATATAGCCAGATATATATTTATAGCACAGTGTAGGGAAAATGCGATTTTCCTTACAACTTGTGATTGAAAATTTTCGAAGATCTATAAAAACACTCCTGCAAAAAGAAAAAATGGTTATTTGAGAGTTAAATATTTATCTTTTCGGTCAAAAATTAATTTTTTGCATTGGGAAGTCAACTATTCGTTGAAAATTAACGTTTTTTCTAGAGAATTCCACTTTTCAGTTGGGAATTTATCCAAATGTTTAGAATTCAGTCTTGCCGGTTTCAGTTAGCTCTCTTAGATGAAGAATTAAAATATTTTTTTAGTTAAGATATCAACTTTCGGTTGAAAACCTAACTATCATTGCTTGAGATTCCATCATTTTTTGTTAAAAACTTCTTTATTTTGTTCAGAGTTCAAAAATTTTGATGAAAACTTAGTCTACTCTGTTGGAAATTGAATCGCTTTGTTGAAAATTTGTTCTTTTAGTTTGAAAATTTAATATGTTTGGTTGGGAATCTAATTGATTGGTTGAATAACAATTTTTTTGTTAAAAATTCGTAATTATGGGTTAAGAAATCAACTGTTATGAATAAAATGTATCTTTTTTTGCTTGAAATTTCAACAATCTGGTTGATACTTTCCCTCTATTCACTAAAAGTTACAATCCTTTGTTGAAAACTCGTCTTTTCTGATTGAGTAGAGCTGCTTTTGATTACAAATTAAAATCTTTTTTAGTTGAAATATTAACATAACACTCTTCTTCTTTGGTTTAGATTTAATCTTCTTTGGTTGAAAATTAAAAAGTTTTTGTTAAAAACTTCTTTATTTTCTTCAAAGTCCAACAGTTTCAAAAAAATCATTCTATTCGTTTTAAAATTCAACTGCTTTAGTCAAAATTTGTTCTTTGCGGTTGAGAATTCAACTAGTTTAATAGACAATTTAAATGATTAGTTTGATTTCAACTTCTTTGTGCAAAATTCACAATTGCGGGTAAAATTTTACTGCTTTGTATTTTAGTTGCTTCTTTTTCTTCAAATTTGAATAATATTGTTGATAGTTTTCCTTTCTTGACTGAAATCGAACTCCTTTGTTGAAAATTGGTCTTCTCTGGTTGAGTGAGAATGTAGTTGATCGAAAATTGAAATCTTCTTGATTGAAAATTAATCTGTATGATGGAAAATTAATCTTTCTGGTTGAAAATTCAAAAACTTAGTTAAACTTCAATGACTTGTTTCTTATTAAAATCCTCTATTCAAAATTAATTTTTTCAGTGAATGATTCATCATTGTAGTTGAAAATTTATCTCTCTTGTTGAGAATAGATATCATCTAGTAAAATTCCTTCTTTTTTTGTCTGAACATCCATTTTTTAACTAAAAATGTAGTCATCCCTATTTTGATTGGAAATTTATCTTTTAGTTGAAAATTCAACTTTCTGTTTGAAAATTAACGTATATTATTGAAAAGTGGTCTTTTATGGAAGAAAATTATCCCTTCAGTTTGAAAATTCATGTCCTATAGTAGAGGTTTTATGTCTTCGTTGAAAAGTAAATTTTCTTCAGTTGTTGATTGACCTTTTTTAGTCGCAAATTCAACCAGATTTCGAAAATTCATTTCATTTTATGAAAAGTCATCGTCCTCCTAAACATTTTCTGTTTGTCAGTGGGAGTCGAAACTAGTTAAATTGAAAGAAACGCTTCTAAAAAAAAAGAAAATTAATTTTCAAAGCCATAGAATTTTATAGCTCAATATAGGAAAATTTAAATTTTTTTTCCGCCCTGAAACAAAAAATTTCCTAAAACATTCCTTAACTAAAAAACTAGAAACTTGGAATCTTTTAACTAAAAAAGTACCGAAGGAAACATTTAATTCCAAATTAGTGATAATTACGATAACTAGTTTCTTTCAAAAATTACCTTACCCATCACTAAAAAAGTCATTGAATTTCAAATCCCTGAGTGATAAAAATGTAATATTTCTTTTTACAGAATCACTTGCTCGGCCGAGCCTACTTTTGTCTCCTCGAAGGCGATAAAATGGAACAAGCGGATGCTCAGTTTAATTTCGTTTTGAATCAGTCTCCTAACAATATTCCATCCCTTCTCGGAAAAGCCTGCATCGCATTTAACAAAAAAGACTACCGAGGTGCTTTGGCATTTTACAAAAAAGCCTTAAGAACAAATCCGAGATGTCCAGCGGCTGTGAGACTCGGAATGGGACACTGTTTCATGAAAATGAACAATCCTGACAAAGCTCGCCTTGCTTTTGAAAGAGCACTTGAATTGGATGGTCAATGTGTCGGGGCACTCGTGGGACTTTCTATTTTGAAGCTGAATCAGCAGCTTCCAGAAAGCATCAAATGTGGTGTTCAGATGCTCTCCAAAGCTTACACCATAGACTCGACAAATCCTATGGTTCTTAACCACTTGGCAAACCATTTTTTTTTCAAGAAGGACTACAGCAAAGTTCAGCATCTTGCCTTGCATGCTTTCCATAATACCGAAAATGAAGCTATGCGGGCTGAAAGTTGTTATCAACTTGCTAGAGCTTTCCACGTACAGGTGTGTTTTTCATTTTTTCAATTTTTGTCATTTTCCAGGGTTCGGATCAGGCAACTGATCCTAGGTTTTTTGAAATAATGTGACTTTTCACGACGTTTCAAAGGAATGCGACTAATCTTCTTTTTCCGTTCTTATTCGGGAGTTGGCAACTTAGTTTCCATTTCAATCCCAACTATAAAATATTGCACCATTTTAATTAAATATTTTCTTATTGCGTGAATCCTTATTGAAAGCTTTGATTTTTTCAAATTGCAAATTGGGCATTTTTGAGTCGGAAACGTTTGAGGTCGATTAGTTTGTGTATTTATTTATTTAAAAAATTAATAAACTACTATTTAAATGGTACAGTCTTGAATTTGAACCCTTTTATTGTTGAATAATTTGAAGTTGAAGTTGTTCAAAATTAAATTTCATGAAGCTAAAATTTAATGTAAATGAAAAATTTCTCTCAGTTAGAAGATTTTTTCTACTTATGAGCTTGAAGATGCAAATATTTTGTTGACATTCTGAAATAATTACACGGATGCTACTATTTTCTGATATTGCTTGCCGATTCAATCATTTGAGGAAAGGATTTTAAAGAAAATCTGTTATGAAATAATAACGTTGTGTAAAATTTACAGAAAATGATTGATCCATATCGAGAATTCGTATTTTTTTATCAGATTTCATTTACTATGGATTTTCCCACTTATTTGTCACAGAAATGTATAGAATAATTTTTTTCATCTCAAAGTTCAAGGGTCAGAAAAATGAATAATATTTAAAAATGGTATTCTTTAAATTAATCAAGAACGAGCATTTTTCTTTATTTCAATTGCATTATCTAAATTCAAGTTATTATTTTGAAAAACAAAGCTTTCCGTAAGCGGTTAATATTTTATTTTATTTAAACATCCTCTGAATCTTACAACCTTCATTTTATTACATCAAAAGCATCAATTACAAACCTCAGTAAAGTTACAGTTAGCGTAAAAAAAAATTAAACCAACCAAATATTTTGAGATGAAAACGTAGCGCTTTGGAAAAACGGTAAACTGTCAACCAAGAAACATGTTACAACCTTATAGTTAAAATTTAACAAACAACAATAATTTTAGACCTAAAAGTTGAAAATCCAATCTAAGAGGAAGAAATGTGTATCCAGAAAGGTAACTCCAGCAAAATAATTGTTATTTTCCGAAGAATTTTTGAGAATATGAGGTATTTTTAAATATTTTGAAAGAATTTCGTAGGATTTTGGAAATTTTTAAGGATATTTAAAAGGACTTTAAATGTTGATGATATTTTGAAGATTTCAAGGAATTCTCTCTTCGAAATTCCATGCGACTTTTTTGGAATATAATGCGATCAACGGAAATTTTTCGCAAGGCTTCAAGTCAATCTGAGCCCTGTTTTCGAGAAAAAGATCGCAGTTTATTTATTATTTGTTTTTCGATTCTAGGGAGACTATGATCAGGCCTTCCAGTACTATTACCAGGCGACACAGTTTGCACCGCTTGCCTTTGTTCTTCCTCATTTTGGCCTGGGACAGATGTATGTTTATCGAGGAGATTCTGAAAACGTAAGAATTTTTTTTTCTAGAAGTAATTCAACATTTATAAGCACTGAAGGCAGTCTAAATTTGTAATTATGAATCCCAGGCGGCCCAGTGTTTCGAGAAGGTCCTCAAAGCTCAACCCGGAAACTATGAAACGATGAAAATCCTCGGGTCTCTGTATGCGAACTCTACTTCCCAATCAAAAAGGGACATTGCGAAAAATCATCTCAAGAAGGTGACGGAGCAGCTTCCTGACGATGTAGAAGCCTGGATAGAATTGGCACAAATCCTGGAACAATCAGATTTAACTGGTGCCTTAAATGCTTACGGAATAGCAACAAAAATCCTCAAAGACAAAGTTGGAGTCGATATTCCACCCGAAATTCTTAACAATGTTGGATCTCTGCATTATCGGTACGTTAACGTAACAAAATCGTTGAATTTTCGATCGAATAGTTGAATTTGAAAGCCATAATGACCAATTTTTTCGAAGTATTTGAATTGTGATGAATTTTTAACAGAAAAGTCAGATTTCGATGAAAAAAAGTCAAAGTTTTCATCAAATAGTTGAATTTTCAACGAAAAAAAATTAATTTTGTAACTGAAAGCAAATTTCCAATCCAAAAGGATATATTTTCAACAAAGAGAATGAATAACAAAATGGTTAAATTTTTAACATAGAAATTGAACTTTTAACAAAATATTTTAATTTTTCACCCATGAAGATGAATTTTCAATCAACACCATTAATTTTTCAAGAAAAGAAGAATCCTCAACAAAGTTTATGAATTTACAACTGATTTTTTTTGCCTCAAAAATTACTTTCCAACAAATAAAAAACAAATTTACTCGGTTTAACTGCAAACCAAGAAAAGTAAACTTTTGACAAAATTGATAGGTTTCGAAGCTAAAAGACGAATTATTTACAATAGAGTTGAATTTCAACCCAAGAATGTAATTTTTTAACAAAGAAGTTTATTTCTTACCAGTTAATAAGGTTTAAAATAAGCAAGTTGATTTCTTTTTTAAATGATAAATTTTTCTGACATGATATTCGGATTTTCAACGAAAAATATGGTTTTTCAAGAAAAACGATAATTTAGAACGGAAGAGTTGAATTTTCAACTAAAATAATGAATCGTCTACTAAAAACTTGCATTTTTTGCTATGCAGTCAAGCTGCGGATTTAGAAGAGAAAAATATTAAGGAATCGTTCCTCCAATTCATAATTCGTCACAATTTTGAAGTTCCCTCTTCTTAATTTTAAATAAAAATAGTATCTCTAGCAGTCTTTACAGTAGGAGTAGTATTCCGAAAAAGAAATATTTCTGAATTATGATAGAAAGCTTGTTCACATTGTTCATTGCAAATTCGTCCTTTTTGAGTGTTAAAGTTGCATTATTTCGATTTGGAAATTAAACTATTTCTTTGAGAATTTAAGTACTTCTCAGAAAATTGGCCTTTTTTGTAGAAAATTAATGTTTATGGTAAAAAAATTCATCTTTTTGCCTAAAATGCATCTATTCATTTGAAGATTCATCATTATACCTGAAAGTTTTTCAGTTTGGTTGAAAATCAATTTTTCAAGCCAAAAATGTCACTATTCCATTTTTGTTTGAAAATTTTAATTTGAAAATTTTTATTTCTATGGTTCGATTTTCAACCATTCTGTTGAAAAATTGTATTTTTTGGTTGAATATTATTTTTTTGGCAAAAATTGAACTATTCTAGTTAAATGACCATCATTTCAGTTAAAAATGCGCCTTTCTGGTTTAAAATTCAACTATTTCAGTGAAACATTCACAATTTCATTTGATTCTTCATCATTTTGTGTAAGAATGTAATAATTTGTTTGACCGTTTTTTTCCGTTTGCTGAAAGATAGTTTTTTTTGTTGAAAGTTATGTTTTTTTTGTCATAAGTAATTTTTTTAACTGAAAATATCACTTATATAATAATAATAAATCTTAATTAAGTTGCCAACAAGGAAAAATGTACAGAAGAATATAGTATTATCAATAACAACTTAAAGGGCGAGGTACAGCTCCAGCTGCTTTACAACCTAACCCTGATAAATAATAATTTTATTTGAATGACTTTTATTCGAATTGAGAAGAGAGGAATTTGCGAAAATCTCTCTCTTTATTCAAAATTCGTCAAAATTTGAAAGTCCCCTCTCCTTAATTTAAAATGAAGAAAGTACTTCAAGCAGTTTTCAGAGTAGAAAGAGAATTTCGAATGAGAAATATTTCTAAATTCTAATAGAAAACTTGTTCAAATTGCTCATTGCGAATTCATCTTTTTAAGTTGAAAAATCAACTACTCGGTTGAAAGTTAAACTCTTTTGTTGGAAATTAAACTTTTTTTCGAAGGTGCATTATTTTACCATAAAATCTACCTCTGATTTAAAATGTAACTACTTCGTTAAAAATCAATTTATAGTGAATTATTCAAGATTTTAGTATTTAGTTTAACATTGATGTTTGAAATAAGAAATATAACTATTATTTTCAGAATTGATTTCCTTTCTTGGAGGTTCGCCTCTTTTGTTAAAAATTCATCTTTATGTTTGAAAATTCACCTTTTTTGCATAAAATACATTTATTCCAGTTGAAGATTCATCATTTTATCTAAGAATTCATCAGTTTGGTTCAAAATTAGTTTGTCTAACTGGAAAATGATCTTTTCTAGTTCCAAATTCAACTATTTCGATGAAGATTTGTCTTTATGGATTTAAAATTCAATTAGTTCGTTGACAATTCACATATTTTTTTGAAAAATTGATTTTCGGTATAAAATTATATTTTTCTACATAAGTTTATTTTCTCATTTGAAGTGAGAATTCAATTATCTTGCTGAACATTCTTATGTTTTGTTGAAAAAATGGATTTTTGGGTATGAAATTATTTTTTTCTTCGGAAGTTACTTTTCTCGTTCAAAAATTCTTTTTTACGTTCAACAATAAATTCAAGTTAAACATTTGAATATTTTTCATATCAGTCGAAAATTCATCTGGTTAAATATTTCGTTCAAAATTATTTGGTAAGCCAAAAATTTTACTTTTCTATTTTTGGTTGAAAATAATCACCTCTATAGAAATCTCATAGTTGTAGTTAAAAATTTATTTGTTTGGATAAAGTCAAAATTTGAGTATTCAAATGTCGGTTGACAATAATTAATCTTTTTTATTTCAAATAATTCATCTGTTTGAGAATTTAACTCTTTTAGTTTATGATTCTTTGTTTTAGTTAGAAACTCTTATATGTTTGGTATGAAATTGGGTTTTCTACCTAAAAATGTTACTGTTCCATTTTCGGTTTAAAACAATAAAATTCGATAAAATTCGAGTATTTAAAAAAAAATGGATAAATTTTGCAATGTTTGATCTGTTGTGTTAAAGGAAGTTTAGAGTGGACGTCATGAATTAGAGTAAATGTTTGCATTTTGTGACCAATATGCATATGTTACTTTAAGTTGACCGGGAAAATTAGAAAACTTGACCGGGAAAGGACCGAGAATTTTAAATCGTCTGCCAAATCGACACCCTGAAGAGTAATCTTCTTGGTTCAAAATTAATCTTTCCAAGTCGATAATTCAGCTTTTGGGTAAAAATGCAATGTTTTGATGGGTATATGATTGAATGGAATGAGATGGGATAAAATGGGATAAAATAAGATTAGATATATTTGGATGGTGTGGAATAAGATGATACGAGATGTGATAAGATAGAATGAGATAAGATGGGATTAAGTTGGGTGGTTTGGTATGTTATGATTCTTTTTTTGCAACAGTTTATCCAATTTCAATCTTTTTTGCAGTCTTGGAAACTTGGAAGAGGCGAGGAAAAACTTGGAAGAATCGTTGGGTCGTGCAAATCAGGAAGCCGAACACGACCCAGGATATTACAATTCAATATCTGTGACTACTACCTACAATTTGGCAAGATTGAACGAAGCTTTATGCATTTTTGACAAAGCAGAAAAATTGTACAAGGATATTTTGAAGGAGCATCCGAACTACGTGGATTGCTATTTACGATTAGGGTGCATGGCTCGAGACAAGGGACAAATTTATGAAGCTTCTGATTGGTTTAAGGATGCGCTTAGGATCAACAACGAACATCCAGACGCTTGGTCTCTACTTGGAAATCTCCATTTGGCTAAAATGGAATGGGGTCCTGGCCAAAAGAAATTCGAGAGGATCCTCAAAAATCCGAGCACGAGCACTGACGCCTATTCTTTAATTGCACTTGGCAACATTTGGTTGCAAACTTTGCACCAGAGTGGAAAAGATAAAGATAGGGAGAAGAGGCATCAGGATCGAGCTTTAGCGATGTACAAACAGGTAATTTTTATTTATTATTCGTCTTTACAGGATATCTACTTATCTGTAAGACCGAGATATACTCTGGGAAAAAAATCGGGGAAACTCAGAAATTAATTAGGAATACAATTCAAACCAGGAATCATGTTTACAGTTTTCGAGAATGCAATATTTTCTTTTGATACGGTTAAGAAGGTATTGAGGGATTATAACATTCCAAAAAATTTATAATAACAGACATCACAGTCACGTGGTTGAAATCAGATTTCAGTTTTCTTGAAATATTTTTTTTTGTAAGTATTTAGTTAGTGAAATACATCAATTCTTGAGCAAAAATATTTATTATCAACCAAAATAAAACGATTCTACATCTAAATTATTGCATTTTCACTAAAAACAAAGGCATTCAACCAAACCTGGAATAAATAAGTTCTGAGTTTAAAAAATGAATTTTCAACTCAAGTTTGAAATCTCTAACCAAAAAAATGTGTTTTTTGCGAAGTAGTTCAATTTTCAAACGGGAAAATTAATCTTCATTTCACCAAGAGAGACGAATTTTTAACTGAAGAGATGAATCACCAACAAACAAAAAATTGAAATTTGACAAAGTACTTCAACTTTCAACCAAGAAGATTAATATTTAATCGGAGAGACTAATTTTTACTAAAAGAGATCAGTTTTCAATAAGAGACACACACTCCGTTCAAAATTGTGGGGGGGGGGGGGGGTCCACTTTCCCCCTAAAAATTACGTCTTTTTCTGCTAAAAAAGCAACAGTTGGGTTAGAAAATTCACGATTTTTTTTCGTTGAAGACCCATCTCGTTCGTCGAGAATGGAACTGCATGTTTCATTTTCTAATATCGTTTAAAGGAAATTATTATTATTTTAATTTTTTTGCATTACAATATTTAGTTATTAGAATGCATGAATTTTCGCTCAAGAGATTTATTGTATTCCAAAAAATAGTAATTTAGAACTATATAGTTAAATTTACCACTAACAAACAATAAATTTTCAATCCAAAATTGAATAGAAGATTTTGTAGTTTGAAAAATGAATTTCCAACAAAAATTATTAATCTTCAACCAAAAAAAAATTATCGTTCAACGAAGCAGTTTAATTTTCAACCGAGAAAATTAATTTTCATTCTACTCGAACAAAAGGATTCATTAAAGAGATTCAAAGAGATCAAAGAGTTGAATCTTCAATCAAAAAAAGAAATTTTAACGAAGTAGTTTAACTTTCAGCCAAGAAGATTATTATTTAACTAAAAAGATGAATTTTCACTAGAAAATATCAGTTTTCAGTCCACGTAATGATTTTTTACTAAAATTCCTAATCTTCAACAAAAACATAATTTTTTAATGAAGCAGTTATATTTTCAAACAAGAAAATTCATTTTTATTTCCCGAAAAAATACGAATATCGGACTAAAGAGATGAATCTTCAACCATAAAAATGAATTTTCAACAAAGTAATTCAGCTTTTAGCCAGGAATATTATTATTTATTTAAAGAGACGATTTAATACTAGGAAATATATGTTTCCAGTTCAAAATATAAATTTTGTTAAAAATTCGTCTTTTCTGGTAAAAAGTTCGTCTTCTCTGAGAAATCATCTTGAAAGTTGAACTAATTTTATGAAAAATTAATGTTTTTCATTTAAGATTTATCTCTTTAGTTGAAATCTTAACTATTTTGTTTAAAATTAACTTTATCGATTGAAGACGCATCTCCTGGGTTGAAAATTCAGTTTTTTCATTTTTGGATGAAAAATGAACCTTTTTTAAAGAAATTTATTTTCTTTTCGGTTGAAAATCCAACTATTCAGTTAGAAAAGTACATGGATACTCAAACAAAAATATTCATTTTCTGCTAAAAATGACGAATTCAGAACCAAATAGCTGTTTTTCATTGTAAATAACAATCTTTCTTAGTTGAAAGTTAGAATAATTTGTTAAGGTTGAGGATTCAACTATTTTGTGGAAGACTTATTTCAGCTTGAAAACTCAACTTCTTTTTTTAACATTTTTCTTCCTGGTTTAAAAATCAACAATTTTGTTGGAAATGCAATCTTCAGAATTACAAGCGTTCCATATTTTATTCAATCTGGATCAATTATTATGAAATTCTACTTTTATTGCGCAAACCTTTTTGATTCAAATCCTTCGATTTTCAAGGATAAACTTCATGTTTTTCATCTCCAAATTCATTACGAAATCTTCAAAATCCTCAAAATTATATTCAAGTTTTTCAAAACAATTTTTGAAATCTTTCTGAAATTTCTTGTAATCTTCGTCAATTTCTTCGGAAACTTCTGAACTATATAAAAATTATTCCCTAATTAGAATACCAATCTTAGGAATATCTTGAAATCTTTGTGAATTCTTTTGAAATTATCATACTAAATAAATTAAGAATGATACCTGAGTATTAGGTACCATTTAGAATACCGTAATAATTAACCAAATATATTTTTATAAAAAATGAAAGCTGTCACGTTGACCAAATTTCACATTCTGCAAAATTGTATTTTATCTGTTTGTGAAAGTTAGACGCCATAAATTAAAAAATAATATTTTGTTTAGATATAGAAAGATATCGCAATGAATAAAATTAAATATAGGGAAACCTTATGACTGATTGATTTTATTTTTTTATTTTTTAGTTATTCAAATAATTTGTTTGGCCAAAATTAGTAGACGCTTTGTCTCTGTTCAATTTTAATTTGTATTAAACTTGATCTTATATTCTAATTATTAGAAATTCCTTCCTAGGTATTGAGAAACGATCCCAAAAATATCTGGGCGGCCAATGGAATTGGTGCCGTTCTTGCTCACAAAGGTTGCGTGAATGAAGCGAGAGATATTTTCGCTCAGGTCAGAGAAGCAACAGCAGATTTTTGCGACGTTTGGCTCAATATCGCCCACATTTATGTCGAGCAAAAACAGTTCGTCAGTGCCATTCAGATGGTAAGAAAATAGATGGGTAAAATTTAAGATGATTATAATGATTCCAGACTTTGAAAAAAATGTCTATTAATATTAATGAGAATTGTATGAGAAATTGTTAGCAAATTGGTGTGCGTTCAGTAGCATCTTCAAAATTGATTTTAATTGTCTGGATTTTTTTTATAAGTAGAAACCTCGATTTGGGTTCAAAAAAATATTCCTAATATTCCTTTTTTTTAGTACGAAAATTGTTTGAGGAAGTTTTACAAGTACCACCACGTGGAAGTTTTGCAATATCTTGGACGCGCCTATTTTAAAGCAGGGAAACTGCAAGAGGCGAAAATGACTCTTTTGAAGGTAAATTTAACTTTCGAGAAAAGTAGGTGTTTTCAAGAACTCGGAACTCTCTTAGTTATTAATAATGATTTTTTATCTATCTCGCAGGCTCGAAAAGTGGCTCCTCAGGACACAGTGTTGCTCTACAACATTGCCTTAGTCCTGCAAAGATTGGCGACTTCAATTTTGAAAGACGAAAAGTCAACTCTCACAACTGTTTTGCAGGCGGTTCATGAACTTGGGCTTTCAAACAAATATTTCCAGTATTTGGGTTCGCATGGAGACAGAATGGAACAATTGGCAGAAACTGAATCGAAAAGATGTCAAGATTTACTTTCCCAGGCTCAGTATCATGTCGCGAGAGCTCGAAGATTGGACGAAGAGGAAAAACTCCTCAGAAAGAAACAGGAAGAGGAGAGGTAAGGGATGGAGAATTAAATTTAGGAATTTTTACCCTTTTCATCGGATCCACTTTTTTACCCTTTCCCTCTTAAATTCGAAAAATACCCCAAAACACCTTATATCTTTAGAAGAGAAATGGCTTTGGAAGAGAAGTTCCTTCGAAACATATTCTTTTTGATGATACCAATTTCAAACATTTCCTAAACTATTTATTTGGTAATTTTGCACAATCCAAAATGTTGTCAAGCTGGTGAAATAAGAAGATATTCCAGGAAAATAGGAAAATAGATTATTTTAGATAAAATTAATGTGGGTACTATATCAAATTCAATTTAAAACCCTTGGAATTCCTTATATTTGGAGTAAAAATATTGCATTTGTAACAAAATAGATAAATGTCTCATAAAACAGATGAATTTTTAACTAAATTGGTGAATTTTCATCCAAAAACATTAATTTTATACAGGAAATATGATTTTTCGAACCAGTGAATAAATTCTTAATCAAAAGAGACTGATTCTGTATTGATCATGCAATAGTTGATATTTTAACCAAAGGAAATGTTTATTTCAAATCCAAAATAGTTGAACTCAACCGAAGAAGAGTAATTTTCTACCAAACAGTTTCATTTTCGAATCACATTTTATTTTTTAAACGAGTCGTAGAATTTTCTATCAGAATAGTTCTTTTTCAAACAGAAAGGATGACTTCCACAAAATTGTTTTATTTCGACTAAATAATCAAATTTTCACCCTAATAATCGAATTTGCAATAAAAAAATTGTAATCAGTCAGTTGCATTTTCAAACTAAAAAATATGAATTTTCAAACCGGAAAAGACGACATCCAACCAAGTGATTGGCATTCCCACTCAAATATTTGAATCTGAATTTTTAACCATAGAGGAAGACTTTGACTTGACTGAAGACTTGCAATATTCAAGAGATATCCAGCCGATATAAGTGTTATTTAAATATAAATGAAATCCCTGCTATTGTTTAGAAATTATTCATTCACCTCTCAATTTTTATAGGCAAGCTTTCAAGCTTCGACAGACAGAAGAGCAGCGGAAAGTGGAAGAAATGCGACGACAAAAGGAGGAAGCGATGCTCCAGAAACGTCAAGAGTTCGTCGAAAAAACAAAAAATGCTATGTTCTTTAATGATATGCCCCAAGAAAAGAAAGGAAAAGGAAAGAAAGGCAGAAGCGAACAGTATGTCAGTGATAGTGGCGGTTCTGGAGGAGAAGAAAGAAGGGAAGAAGCTCCTCGGGAGAAGAAACGGAAAAGGAAAACGAGTGGTGAAAGAAAACCAAGAGGAAAAGGAAAGAAAAGAAGAGCTGCGGGAAGTGGAGACAGCGCTGCAGGTAATTTTGTTCGTAAATCTATTTTACAAAGTAGAATCTTTTGAAATGAATCTGATGGAGTTCTTTGATATCGCTCGAAATTTTATTGAATCATTTTTTATGTTTACAAGCCGTTCAAATCCCTTCGTACCAATAAAATTTCATTAAATATTTGATGATTTCTTCTGAAATTCTAGAAAATTTATCAAAATACACTTTGGAATCTTTGAAATCCTCGTGAATCTGATGAAATTCCTTAAAAATCAATTGGAATCTTTCAAAATTCTCCAAAATCCTTCAAACTTTTTTAGTTCTTCGAAAATGTAACAAAATCCGTTAAAATTTGATAGAAATCCCTTGTAATCTGGGAAGATAGCCTAAAGCCTTTTAGATCCCTTCAAATCTTCCGAAGTTCTAGAAAATTCTTCAAAACTGTCAAAAAATTTAAAGTTCATTCAAATTATTTGAAATCCCTCAATCCTTGTGAATTCATTTTTTGAACTTTTCAAATGTTATAAAATTCCTCGAGATCGAATTATTGTCGAAACCTTTTGATTCTTTCTATATTCCTTAAAATACTTGAAGCTCTCGAGCATTTCTTCAGAATCTTCCAAATCCTTTGAAATCATTGACACTTTCGGAATCTATGGAAAATTCTTTGGAATCTTCTAAGATATCCTAAAATATTTAAAATCCTTCAAAATCTTTGGAAATATTCAAAGTTTTGATATTTCCAAAAAATATGGAAAATGCATTGTAACTTATTAAGAGTTTTGAAAATTCCTTAGAGTGTTTGAAATCTTTGGAAATATAATAAAATTCTTTGAAATTCTTCAGAAATCCCTTGGAATCTTGGAAAATATCCTAAATCCTTTCAGGTTTCTTCAAATCTTCCTGAATTCTAGGAAATTCCTTAAAACTGTATGCAATCTTCTCAAATACCTGAAAAAAATATCCTGCAATTTTTTAAATCCTATACAATTCTTCAAACATATTAGAAATTATTTGGAATCTTTTACGATATTCTAAAATATTCAAAATTCTCTAAAATCTTTGGAGTGCCCCGAAATATTTTAAAATATTCTCAAACCTTTGAGATCCCTCAATTCTTGGGAATTAATTTTTTGAACTCAATTGAAATATTATGAAATCCCTTAAAATTAAATTGAATCTGTAAATATTTCTCGAAATCCCACAGAATATTTTGAAGGCCTTTCATATCCTATGAAATCTTTGAAAATCTTTAGAAAGTCTAGGAATTTCTTTGCAATACCGTAACAAAATTTGAATGGCTTGAATACCCTCGAAATGTTTAATTTGTTAATCAATCCTCTTAAGTATTTGGAAATTCTTGGAGATATTCTGTGTAATCTTTCAAATCCTTCGAAATTCCGTGAAATTTTGCCAAATCTTTAGAAATACGTTAAATTATTTCAAAATATCTCCTGATCTTTGAAACCGCCTAAAAATCCCTCAACGCTTATAATTGAGTTTTCCGAAATCCATTAAAACATTATAATATTTCTTTGAAATCCCGTGAAATTACATGAAATCCGTTGAAATGCCTTGAATACTCTTGAAATGTTTGTAAATCTTAGAAATCCTATGAACTCTTCTGGAATTTTCTAAAATCTCATAAATCCTATTAAAATCTTACAAATCCTCAAATATTAATGTAAATTCTTGAAAACCGCATAGAATGTCCGAAATCCAGTGAAATCCTTCCAAAATATTTGAGAAACCCTCCAAATCTTGAAACTCCTATCCATTCCCTCGATTATTTCAAAGTTTCGAATTCTTCAAAATGTACAGAAACATTATGGAATTTTTGCTATCTTGAAATCTGTTGGAATCACATAAAAGTGCTTCAGAATCTTTGTTATTCTCTGAAGTCCCTCTCAATCATTTAAAATACCCAACACCCTTTTAATCCTATATAATCCTTTACAATCTTCAGAAACATCCAGAAATTCTTCTCAATTCTTTAAAACAATCAAATGTCTCGAAAGATTTAAACATTCCTTAAATTTATCAACATTTTTGGTAATCCTTTTAATTTATTTGATAGCTGTTGGAATACAATACTCTTAAATCACTTGAAATCCTGTGCAATTTCTTAAAAACTCTCGAAATTATGAAATAATATCGAAGAATACATTTTTGTGAAATTTCTTAAACTGCCTCAAAATCTTTTAAATCTTTAGAAGTTTCTTCAAAAGTGTAAAAGCTTTGTATATTCCTTGAAATAATTTGAGTCATTGGAATCCTATTAACTCCCTGAAAAGTTGTTGAAATTCTTGGCAATATTTTTATATCCCTTAAAATCTTTATAAGACTTTAAAAAATCTTATAAAGAAATTGTTTAGAACCGCTTCAAGGCCATTCCGCTAGACTTTTACTGGACCTGTTGGTAAATTTCAGACCGCTTCTGTGCATTTAAGAGTCAATATTTCCAAATTTTCTTTAATTTGTTACAATATCTTATGTTTAATTTTAACCCTTAAACTTTTATTTAGGTTCCGGGAGCGATAGGCCGAGAGCCAAGAAAGGAAGGAAGGCGGGCAGCTCTAAAAAATCAAAGAAGATTGTTGTGGAAACTCCAAAGAAAGGAAGAATTATATCCAAAGAGACCATTTCTACGAGCGAATCAGAGAGCGACGGCGAGAGGCGTAAACTCTCTAGAGGGTGAGTTACCTTAGAAATTAAAAAACCTGGAAAATTCAAGGGAAACGATTCAAATAATGTAATCATTTTCCTCTCAATTGTAGGGATGACAGTGAAAAAGAAGGACCAAGTGGAAAGCGAAAGATCCTATCCGATTCGGAAGAATCTCGTTCCCGTTCAAGATCCCGATCAGGATCAGCCAAAAGTAAATCTCGATCAAGATCCAGATCAGGATCAGGTTCCAGAAAGAGTCGCTCACGTTCCAGATCAAAGTCTGGGTCTAGAAAGAGTTCCAGATCAAGGTCAAGATCGTCCTCCAGGTCAAGGTCGCGTTCAAACAGTGGATCTAGAAAATCCAGATCACGTTCAAGATCAGGATCTCAAAAAAGTGGGTCTCGTTCAAGATCTGGATCCCAAAAAAGCAAATCGAGATCTCGATCTCGATCTGGATCTCGTTCCAGGTCCGGATCAAGGCACAGTAAATCTAGATCAAAATCAAAAAGTGGCTCGCGCTCAAGGTCTGGATCAAGGAAAAGTGGTTCCCGATCCAGATCTGGATCCAGGAAAAGCGGTTCCCGTTCGAGGTCAGGATCCAGGAGAAGTGGATCTCGTTCCCGATCGGGTTCTCGAAAATCAAGATCTCGTTCAAAATCAGGATCAAGAAAATCCGGATCTCGTTCAAGGTCAGGTTCCAGGAAAAGTGGATCTCGTTCGAGGTCTGGATCTAGGAAAAGCAGATCTCGGTCTAAATCTGGTTCGCCGAAACGTGGATCTAGATCGAGATCTGCTTCCGCGAAAAGTGGATCTCGTTCGAGATCCGGATCGCCCTAGTAGTAATCTACTTGTAAAAACTTTGTGTATAATATTACAGCGATTATCGTTAGTAATAGGAAATAAGATCAAAGTCAGATGGGAAACAGTGAGCTTCACATTGTAATTGTAAAATTCGGTGTATCCTAAAACAGGGTTAAGTCGCTCATGTAGGGTAAAGTCGATCACCAACAAATTTGCTTCAAATAAATTCAATAATAAAACTTGACAGGTGTACTAGTTAAAGCAACATAAAACCTTTCTTTTTCCCAGGAAATCGGGTATTGAATATTGCAATGTAAATTTGGGGTAGATCGATTTTGCACTGCATGAGCGACTTCAGCCCGTTTTAAGGTACCTCAAAATAGAAATGGTTTTGAATTTGAAAATGCAAAACAAGAGTTGAATTTTGAGCTGCACTGGTGTCAACTATTGTCTTTATAGTTTGTTTTTACTTGAAGTTAGTTGTCTGGACGCTTTCGATTAACAAATGACGAAGCTGTATCTTTCAGAAAAAATGATAAACTGTCCGATAAAGAATGCAATATGTTGACCACATGTTTTTTCCAAACATAACAATCTGGAATTAAATTTACTTGTAAAAAAGTTGACGAATTATAATAAAGATCGGATGGTGTTTTTAGAAAGAACTGATTTTGCAATTCATATCCCTCCACATTTTATAGAAAATTACTTTGATATAATATATTGATAAGAGCAGTGAGGATTTTAAATATCGCGGTAGATTGCGTGGGTGGAGGACACCTGCGCGTCTACTGAATCGTGGCGCATGTGTGGAATCGGCCAATGAAATATTTTCCGTAAGGATTGAGGAGTGTTAAGGGGCATTTATGATTGGTTGGTTCCCTTAAGTCCACTATGCATCGTATGTACTCCAGGAGCTTTTTCTGAGAACCAAAAGGTGTCTCGAAACTTTAGAAGAATTAAAATCCTTCTCTCGAAAGTGGTGGCACTAAAGCCAGTTTCAATATATAAGGACGTCGATACAGTGCTCTTCTGGGTCCGAAGCACCTGGGAAAAAAGTTACGATGATATGTTTGAACCATAAAATACGCTACTCTACTTCGATTGAAATCAACAGTCCCTGCCCTAGGTGTGTCTTTGACCTTTTGCACCCGTGAACTCGTGATTTTTTTTACGAATCTGAAAATGAACATACATTTTAGTTGGAAACCATTTGTAATAATTTGAAAAATGAATGAAATATGGTTATTTAAACAATATTTTTAAAAACACTAACAAAACAAAAGAAGTAAATCATAATCAGCAATAACAAATAAAACCAGAAACTTTCATAATTATCCAATAGTATTATGGATCTTAGACGCTTTCTCAAATTTTTTAAAATTAATTTTGAATATCTTTCTATCAGTCCCATATCGATATCAAATATTCATCAACTTGGAAATATCGGTATTTTACTAATTCAAAAAAATATATTTTGCTCGCTTGTAACTATTGACAAATGTTTTTTCATTAACAACGAAATAACAGGAATTTTTTGAACATTTATTCATATAAATAATTATCAACATTGTCCAACAGCTGTCTATTGAGTCAAGACCAGTATTATTTCTCAATGTTTTCAAAACTTCGAAATGTCTTTTGAAATTATGCAAATTTTTTCCTAAAACTTTTGATAAATCCTGAAAAATTTGAAAGATTGTATTAAAATCTTCCAGATGATTTTCACAATTTATGAGAACTTTCGAAATTTTTAAAAATATTCTCTCAAAATGATCTTTTTAGAATCAAAATTCATTTTCAATTTCTCCAGGAACCTTAAAAGAAATTTTGTTCAGAATTTTCAAAAACTTTATTCACATATCTTGAAACTTAAAATTTTTTATTCTAATCCTTTAAAAAATTCTAAATATCTCCATACATACATGAGTTGCTCCTAAATAAATAATTATTCAACTGTTATTTATCCATCAAAGTTCAAAAAATGTTCTTGCAAATAAATCTTTTTCTATTGAAAGAAGAAAAATTGACACTGTATCATTGAAAGTTTATACGAAATATGAACTTATCAAGACCTTAAATTTCAAACAATTGAATTTCAAATTATTGAGTTTGAAATATCTTATTTGTAATTGCTCGGTTAGAGTAAACAGTGAAATATATTGCTAACTACTATAAAATTTTCCTTCTCTTATTAAAAAATTTTCAAATTATATGGATTGAAAATATAATATTTTTGACCGGACCAATGTTTGAATGGGATTCAAAAATTTGATTATAGCATTTAATTATAGATCCAATCATCTCAAGGATTATTATAGATGAATTATTTAATTGGGAAAAACAGGTTCAGAATCTTCCACTCTTAAAGGTGGTATCTAAATTCCTGAGTTTTTATGAAAAAATAATTTATTTATGAACAAGTCAGCACACTTCTAATATAAAATACTTATATTTTGTGTAAAGGCTTCCTTTCTTCTACTGAAGATTGAGGCAATAAACTCTTGTTGTCCTGCATCTAAAATATGAAAACAATTATTAAAACATTTTTCCCATACACTTAGAAAAATATTTGTACTTAATTTTGTTTGTATTTTCGGACCTTTACGTGGGCATATAAAATAATACCGACGAGTGTCAAGGTAATTCCTATCAACTGATTAATGGCAAGAGACTCGTGGAATATAATCGAACCTCCTAAAAGCAGAAGACAAAATTTAGAATGTCCAACCATGTTGTACCTGATTTTCAAATTAAGGAATATATCGTATTTTTCAACTTTAAAGTAAGGAATCACCTAGCTGTGAATTCAATCTTCGTAGTTTGAACTTTGTATTCATAATTAAATGGTGCTCATTTAATGAGCATTTTGCTTCCCGTCGGCAAATGTATTTACTTCCTTATAGAGGAAGCTTCGTAATGGTAACAATGTTTCTAATGTTTGAAATGAAATTTTTTCTCATTTGTTTTGATCGCCAATTGATTCTTTTCGAACTAGTAAAAATAAACAAAAACCATGTTTTATAGAGTTGAATAAGGTGATCATTGATTTTTCTTGGACCCGGTTGGAACAAACCATTTCATAATCTCCAATAAATAATCTACTCGAATGAAAACATAGAAAAAAATGTGTAAATCTGGAAAATCATAAATCATCAGTGGTTGAAAATTCACAAAGTGAAGTTCAGAAAGTTCGGTACCAATTACGATATTCACCCTTTTTTTCCTCCACCCGACTATACAGTAAAATAATAATAATAATAATAATAATAATAATAATAATAATAATGGTGATAATAATGATTATTATTATTATTGTTGTTGTTATTATCGTTGTTATTATAATAATAATAATCAGAATTTTATATTTCAAATTCAAGTCTTACCCTCAAAAAGCTGGATTTATTCTTTCAAAATTCAACTAGTTCCAATTTAAACATTTACATAGGAATTTCTAACAGATT
>WSXT02062556.1:0-12593 GCA_011762715.2 Neuroterus valhalla
GGCGCCAACCACCGAGGGTAAACTCGGGTGATGGCTCGACAACTTTTATTGAAAAATCCCACAGTTTAGAAATATTTTTCACAAAATTATGAATAAATTTTCAAAAAAATTACAAAGTTGACCAGAATATTGAAAACTTTGGAGAATTGGAAATCACCTGAAAAAACAATTCAAATATTTATTTATTGCTAGAGCTACTTTATTTATAAATCAGCTGAATTTCGAAATACTTGTTCAAAAATAATAAATAAGTATGCAAACAAATTCTAAATTTGGCCAAATTTCAAATTTATTAATATTGAAGATTGAAAAAATGCATAAAGTATTGAATTTGTTTATTTGTAAATAGATATGTTGCAAATTAGTTTCTGCTACTTAGATAAAAATCAAGTACATATACGAATTTACAAATTCATAAAAATTGAAAACTTCGATCTTGGTTCCCATTTGCAATAAATTATAAAGTTCTTTTTAGTACTAAACTATGTACAATTGTAAACAATCTTCTGGAAAAACATTTTCATTTTTTTTAATCGATGGTTGCGAGAGCAAAAGGCCTCTAACGATAAGCTCTGGCACGTGCCGCATATCAGTGCCATATTTGTAGGTTTATTTCACTTTAGAAAAATACATGTACTACAAATTTTGTAAAGTTAGAAATATTTTTTCCCAAATTATAAATAAATTTGCAGGAAAATTTTTAATCTGCCCAGGTTTTATTGTAAATTTATATATATGGAAAATTGAAAAAAGGGTTGAATTCGCTCATTTATAAATTGATAAGTTGCAAATCAGTTTTTGCTGATCTGATGGAAACGAAATAGTTATAGAAATTTTTTATGAAGTCTGCAAAACTAAAAATTACATGAAAAGGCTATTTCAATATCAATTTATCGAGAAGCATATTATTTATCCCATTTATTTATTGCGAGAGCCAATTTATTCATAAATCAGCCATTTTCAGGAATATTTTTTCGAAAATTATAAATAAATGTTTAAAGCAATTCTAAACTTGGCCGGATCGCATGTTTATTTATATTGAACATTGAAAAAATTCATAAGGTACTGAATTTATATATTGATAGGTTGATAAGTAGTAAATATATATTTTTTTTAACTTGAGGAAGATCAAATGGAAAAATGAATTTACATATTTTCTGAAGTTCTAAATTTCCGGAAGTTTCCATTTACTAGAAACTATTAATTTATTCTTTTTTTTTTAAACTATGAAAAATCGTGAAGAAATTATCTTGAAAAACAATTGCGCTTTTTTTTTTATGCAGAAATAATTCAATTTTATATTGTCTTCAGTATTTATTCATTGCGAGAACTACTTTACCGGCAAAAGTTTCATGTATCATCGTCTTTCTTGCGGTATCGTGTGAGTACGCGAGCTATAAAAATTTCCGTTTGATAACGTGTCGTTCATGGCGCTGCAGTGAATGTCTGACGCTCTGACTGTCCAACTTTCATAATTTTCGGATGGTGTTGTTGAACTTTGGCCCCAAACTACGACTTTGTGCGTTATCAATCGCAAAATTCTTTTTTATGGACTCGTAGTTAGGAATTTTAGAATTCGATACCTCGCTCGCGAATGTTTCATAAATATCGTAGTTGTGCATAATCATTAAATTCCTGGTGTGAAATTTAATCTCCCGCGCGGCTATGTTGTTGGCTGTGTCGTATTGTTTGACGCTCTAGCCTGTAAACCTTCATAATTTTCGGATAGTGTTGTTGGACTTTGGCCCCAAACTTAGGGTTAACAAACGTCCTTGTTTTCGGGGACATGTCATGGATTTTGACGATTTCCGGGCGCGTCCTTTTTCTTGCCTCAAACGTCCTAGTTTTTCAAAAATCTAGTGATATTGCTGCATTTTGCCAATTTTGCAACTGCGCAGGGAGTTTTTCCCTGATTCTATTCTAAGTCCCCAGGTTTAATAACTTTCACGATCTTTTTGTTACTTTACATGTATATTTGTACTAATGGGAAGCAACGGGGATTTTCATTGGCTGAGGGATAATGCTTATCCGTTAAGGTTGTTTTCTATGAGATTTTTTGTGCGGCGTTTGATTACGATGTAATGAAATAGTATCCTGATTTTTTTTATTCGGCGTTTTCTGATTCCAAACACAAATCATTCATTTATATTACACGATTACAAGACTAAAATAATAATAATTTACATGATCAAATCATAAAATTCGTCCATCACAGATATTTATTCACTTATTTCTCAGTTTACTGAACTTTTTGACAATTAATTAAGTGATGGAGACATCGTTACACGGTAATGACAAATCATGAGAATGAATTCATAAAATAGTAAAATGAATATTTATCACAAGATGTACATCTAAAATTTCTAAAAAATTGAAATAAAAACAAGAAAAACAAATCACATTAAAAATTGAAAGTATTCATGAATAATTTAAAAAATAAGATACTATCTGCCAATAAAGTAAACCCGTATCGATGGATCAATATTTGTATAATTATCTTTGATTTATATTCATAAATAAATAAAAAATATTCAGAATTTTATATAATCAATCACAATCAATAAAAATTGATCAAAGTGGATGAATGAAACGATGAATTTAAAAAAGAGTAATTTTCGAAAAAAATTATTATTAGTAATAATTGGAATGAAGCATTTGCATGATGGAATGTTTGAATGACACATCATGAAAATGAATTCATAAAATAGTAGAATAAATTCAAGATAATGAAAAAAGAAGTGAAATCCAAGTGAAATCCCTCATAAAAACATTGAAAATGATAACAGAGAGCTAATTTATCATTTTTTTATCTTTAATCGAAAAATTCTGACCGTAAATGTAGTGAGAACCCCGCAATATTTTCTATGCCAAATCCACCTTCTTCTTAATATGTCCACATATGATATTTTTGAAATCAACTCAAGCTAACTTTCAGGAAAATTCTTTATAGTTATTCAAACAATAAGTCAACGATATTTTAACTATACGTTTTCGAACATGAGTTTTATTATAAGATACGTGTTAGTGTAAAAGAAAAAAAATTTTGAGAAGAAAAATTGAACGGCTGGATTCCACAACAGACTCTACGCTCGGGCTAGTAGGCAAGGGAGGGGATAACGCGATGCGCGAAGATTTTCCCGTGTCTACGTAAAGATCTACGCACATCGAGGTATCCCTTCCCTTGCCTACTAGCCCGAGCGTAGAGGCTGTTGTGGAATCCAGCCGTTCATATTGTCAAATCTAAGCGAACAAGCTCTTAAAACAATTTTTCGCCTTTTTTAAATCGTACTTCTTGGTAATGGTATGATATATTCACCACGCTAGAACATTTTTTTCTCCCGTTCAATGGTCTTTCTTTGATATTTCGGTCAAACCGGAAAATTCGAACCTCTTTCAAAAAATAAGTAATTCAGAAAAATACAGCTTTCTGAAAAAAAGAAGCAGAAACGTAAAAGTTTTTCGGTTTGCTAAGAACTTCGTTGTTTTCCACATTTTTTAAGATTTGTAAATGTCTTTTAGAGAGTTCTGATATCTTATTCACATTTATTTATGTAATATACTATACGAAAAATAAAACTTCGTACTATTGCTGAATACGTTTTATTATGTCATAAGACCTTTCTTATCTAATTCTCTTTGTATGTGTGGGAGAGGGTGGGGGTGTTAAAGATGTGTCCTTGTTTTGCCTTCGGGCAATTTGGTAACCCTACCCAAACTACGGCCTTGTGCGGTATCAATCGCGAAATTCTTTCTTATACACTTATAGTTGAAAGTTTTAGAATTTGATACCTCGCCCGCGAATGTTTCATAAATGTCGTAGTTGTGCATAATCATCGAATTCCTGGTGTGAAATTTAATCTCCCGCGCGGCCATGTTGTCAGCTGTGTCGTATTGTTTGACGCTCTAGCCTGCGAACCTTCATAATTTTCGGATGGTGTTGTTGAACTTTGGCCCTTAACTACGGCTTTGTGCGTTATCAATCGCGAAATTCATTTTCGTGGACTTATAGTTGGGAGTTTTAGAATCTGATACCTCGCCCACGAATGTTTCATAAATGCCGTGCTTGTGCATAATCATCAAATTTCTGGTCGGAAATTGAAATTTATTTGCCATCACCAGCGCAAACATATGGTCTGCTGTGAAAATACATTGGCGTAACCGTAGAGGGAACACGAAACTTCCAGAGTCGGTTTGTGCAATGCCCTTAACTGATATATAGCCTTAGAGAATAATTATTTTCGTTCATTTACCTGCAGTCGCAGCAACGTATTGAAGAATTTCAAAATCTCTTCTGCGGTACATTCTTGCCTCTTGCGTGGAGATCTTACAACTTTGGAATTGAAAAAAAATCTTATTGGAGACTGGATAACGACTTGATATTCAACGTTAAGCATATAAATATTCGCTCATTTGTTGACATTCGTTGAATGTTTGGTAATATTTAGAGTACTGCTAAATCTGAGTAAATGATTTATTTTCACATCACTCTATAAATCTATTTTATTGAAAAGTTACTAATAGAAAAAAATTCAGTGATTTCTTCAGAATTTCATCAATAAAATATTGTAAAACTCACTACGTGTCAAGAGAACTTTTAGAAAATTTCGTAGGATTTCTGTGGTTACGTATTTAAGGAATTTTTTACTTCAATGAAGCAAGATAAAAATGATTGAGTGTATCAGATAACTTTTTTGTTGTTCTTCTTTTTTAACAACAGAGTGAGAAATGCTAAAATAAGTAAAATGGATAGCAGAACGAGTTTCAAAACTCACGTATTACGAACTGAATTAAGACGTGTTTCGTTTCTTCGTCTTTCTTTGTAACCGAACATTGGTCCGTAACGTTTCGATTATATATGGCATCCAATTAAAGTTAATGAAAATGTTTGAATCAAAATTACAGTTAGCTGTTCAAAAAATGAAAATTACTTCATTCAAGGTATGTAAGAAACAATTGGTAATGTAGTATGGAAGGATGGTTGATGGAAAGACGTAATTATTTTGGAAATAATCTTGAAGCAGCAGAAGAGACAGAGAATATAAACAAAGGGAAGCAAAATTACCGACATTCTTGTCCCAAAATCATCAACATTTGAAATAAGAAATTGGATTTGGAGTTTTGGAAAAGAATAGAAGATATGAAGCCATCTGCAATTTTTTATTTTATAATTTAATCACCCATACTTGCGGCAACGTATTGTAGAAATTCCGGCTTCTGTTCCTGATACATTTCCGCCTCGTCTCGTTTCTTCGTAATTTTTCAACTGGGTGCAACTTCAAATCTGTGTGGTGATCTATGCAAAAGAATTACCAATAAAGCTCAAAATCATCAGAGGAAGTATCATTCAATTAATTTTTCACGGCATGTCTGGTGAAAGTCCAATTTTCATTGCCTCCGAAGAGCCGTGAAACTGGTAGATTTCAGAGCTCGACTCAACTTTCAAGCTACTCTGTAAAACATAGGCCTCGATAAAACTTTCCCGCACTTACGTCCGTCATATTGTTTTTGAAGGCCATTGTAAGTTACGATTCGTAACATTGCTGTCAACAGCGCGCAGGGCACCAAAGTCGCTGTCCACAGTATACTCGACTCGCGGGTGTATTTTTCTCACGTTCTCTTCGTCGCCGCTGAAAATAGGTATTCCACCAGACGTGCCGTGAAAATGTATGTGTTTGTCGTGGCGTGAAACAGGCAATTCCCGACCAGTGTGTGGCGACACTCGCCTACGGCTCCTGCCGCCATCCTCACACTGCTCGGAAATCGCCTACTTTCATGCCTAGACAAACAAATAGCTATTAATATTCAAAACTCAATTTCTTGTTCGACGGAAACTTACATTTCGTGGAAAGATTATTCAGTGTTTTAGATATCAGACAAATCGATAAGTATCAGCTAGGAACTTGTTTCTTTATGTATGCGTATCCTTTCAATAAATTAACCATAAATAAATCATCCAGTTTTGAATTAAGAATATTAGAAACCTAGTTCGGCACAAGATACCTGTAAAACTTTGCAGGAGTAGCCAATCTTCTCTCCAAAGCCTTTCCTGCAGCCTCCTTTTTTGAAAAAATCCAGGACTCAATCTGATCATTTGAATTTGTTAAGAAATCAAAATCACCGTTCACATTGAGATCTCTAGTCAATATGTTCCTAGGTGGAACTCCACTTCTCCCTCCTTATCGGCAGAGTTGGCCTCTAGTTATGATTATCCAGGGGCGTACGTAAAAGTTATATTAATTTGGTCATACTTTGCTACCATTTCATAATTTCCCTTTTGGAATAAATTCTTTCTGCGTGGAAGGTGCAAAAGGACCCCTGAATCGAAGATTTTATTATACAGGATCCCCTCTTTGTTATTCAAAAGATTTGTAGAGGAGATTCCAGAATAAGCCTTAGGTCGTAAAAGTTTCTTTTTTCCCCAGTCTTCCATTGGTCTTAGAGTCCTGAATAACGACCACCTTAGGTTTGTTCCAAATTCAAGAGGAATACAAATACTGTCTTCAGATTATGTTGGTTCAACATTTCGGAGCAAGGAATATAAGGTTTTAAAGTTTCCGAATACTGAATGAGGAGAGACAATGTTTTTTGGCTACTGGTCCTGAATTGCTCAGAAAGACAGAAAATGAGTTGACTTTTCCATTCCGTATTCTTTTTATTTGTGTTGATTTCTACTCTTCCTAGATTGGAGTTTCTTTGTGTAGCTGCATATCCTGTGTTCGACTGTTCGTTCAGAGCTTTTTTTCATTTTATGTACAACTTCTCGGACAGTTCTTGTCCCACCTTGTCACCTTATCTACTTCTTAAGAGTGAATGATTTTAAAGGAGAATTCCTTCGAAAGCGTGGACCATCTTATTGATCTGAAATGATAAAACTTAGTTTCACGTAAAAATGTGAGTGCTTTCTGCTTTGTATAATTCTTCAATAATCCTGGCTTGACTTGATTAGGATATCATTTATGTTAGTTGTTAAAAAATCATCAGTTATCCCCGTAGACTGAATTTGAGGCTTGCGAGAAAACCTTACTTCAGAACTAATTCTCAAAAATTGAAATGGTCTATCCTCAAAAATGAAGGCAGTATATTTCTGCGAATAATTTTATGAGAAAATTAAAGAAAGAATTGTTTAAAGGCAATACTGCTTGAAACTGTTTCACTCTTGTTCTTTCAAAGGATTCCATTTACATCTGGTGGCCCATTATGTCCAGATTTGTTTATTGAATTTGAAAAACTTGTCAGTTGGTTTCGAGAATATCGATTCATTTATGATAACGGTACAGTCACAGTTTTTCACATCCAATATGTTGTTTGCCCACCAGTTATGCCCAAAATGAGATCAAAATTTATATTTGAAATCACTGAGAAGTCGATTTTTTATTATATATGATTCCGCTCTCAAACTGAATCCTCAGAAAAGCAATCTACTCTCCAATCCTGTATCAATAAATAGTTCTATCTCCTAATCTTGACGCTCACCCCTCATGGAATGGCATAAATACTGCATTAATAAACATTTTTCAATTGTTTCCACTTTGAGATCAAATTAATGCTTATCGAGCATTCCATTATTTCCATAATTTGTTATGTCATCACTGACATTCTCATTATCCTGTAAATCACTATCTATAACGGCTACCTTATGCCTCAGATCTTTGAACTTTAATGTTGACTACTCTGACCACTATCTGATTGCCTGCTCTTATCCTTATATTTGTTTTATCCACGCGTGTCTTGATAATCTTGCCTCGGCCCTCAACTATCGTTTCCTCACATTCAATCTTGCACCCATCTACTTCTCTCAATAATAATTATTCTTTCTTGCACTTCTGTACCTCAAATCATCAAATCTCTCGTTTCGGATTACTTTGTCTTCTTAATCATCTATTATTGTCATTCCTACCAGTGCATTCTTCTTTTCACGTATTCCGATTTGGATTGTTTTCTCGTTTTATTGGAAATCCTTCCCCACCCTTTCGATAATACTTCTCGAGATTTTTTCCAGTTTGATAACTTGTTACATCTCTATCCACTGACTCATTGTCTCTGTCCTTATTCTAATATCTTCTTTTCCTATAGAGTCCCTTCAATCGACTACTGATCGATCTCATAGAGTATGCATCCTTACGTTTGTATGAAGAGCTCTGCAGGAAAGAACGATCCCTTTTCCTACACCTGACAATAAGTCGGAAAACAGTGCTGCTTCACTAGAGTTCGGAGTGCTGAAAATAATTTCGGTGGCGAAGCGAGGAGGGATTGACTAGACGATCGACGTCTTCTGTCGACGGATCGAATCAATAAAGACATTTTCATGCTTCTAAATGGTGTCTAAAGGACCCAATTTGACCAGACTATGCACGAACAATTTTTTCGCATGCGTAGTTAAAAGATGACACATTTTAGGCACTGCTACATACTACAGTTTATCATTCATACAGCATACTCAATCCTTGAGTGACACCAATGAGTGATTTCAAGAGCCGGATTAGAAGTGTTGAATAAGTAAGAGAATAGGAGTTTTTTAAAATGGTATTGGGAAGGTGCCTGTCTTGTGTAACAGGTTACTTGTTCCAAAGGCGTGCGGCACGAATAACAAACGACCTTTGCATTCTACAAGTACAATGTAGTTGGATTTTCAGTACTTACTGTTTTCCTTCCACGGAGTTTGGTCTGTGTTGGTTGATCCTCATCAATAAAATGGAATAGATTATGAAGAAATTGTGGTGCTTCAGAGCAGGGTTGTTGTGGATAGCAAAATTTTGACATCCGCGGATGCGGATACGGATTTTTAGAGTTTGACATCCGCGTATGCGGATGCGATGCAGATGTCTGAATTTATGCGGAACATCCGCAATTGCGGATGCGGATGCGAATTTTCGCAACATTCCTGGTAAGCATGGGTCCTTCAAACGTGACCTTAGAACTGATAGCACCATAATTTCCATCCCTTCTCCAGATCGAAAAGCAGAATTGCAGATATACTTGTTGGCCACTCCCGGGTAGGAGATCGACATCCGCATCCGCGAAAACTCCGCATCGATTGGTGCGGATGCAGATGTCTGAATTCACGCGGAACATCCGCAATTGCGGATGCGGATATTCGCAACACCCCTGCTTTAGAGCTGTACAGACTATATAACAGGTTGCCTATAAAAAATCGCCTCCTCTTGGCGACATTGAGAAGTCCTGCCTTCTCTCTGTACTGAGAGATATGTTCACTTTTAGGAATATTATATATGAACCGGATGCAAGAATTTAATGCATGCTCAAGCTTAGTATTGAGCTCGTCAGTAATATCGTCGTAAACTAAGCAGCCATTATCAAAGAAAGGGAGATTAAGACTTTTAACTAGGAGAATGCGTGTTGGAATAGGAAGCGATTCCTTATTCCTCCAAGATAGCAAGAGCATATACTTTCGTGAGACATAAATGCGCCATCAGATGCACGGAAATGTTGGCATGTTCAAGCTATAATGCGCCCGCAAAAGGTAGAGTTCTTAAAGGAATCACATGTTACCACTGTTGACACATTTACGGCAGCAACGAATGCAGCAACGAATGCTGCAACACGTGCTTCCATATTATCACCAAATTATGCATGCTTCATGTCACCATTCCATGGAAATGTGACTAAGCATCTATTGTCTGTTATATGTCTCAATTTTTGAGACATCATATGCAGATCTAAATTGGATTTGTGGGAATTCTTGATAGGAATAAAACTCGACGAAATTGTTTAGAATGTTTTTATTCACAAATAAATGAATAATTTAGACGCCTTAAGTAAAATACTTTTAAAAGAGGCCAGAAAATATATATTTTCTATATGCGTTGTCTTTTTCAAGACCTTTTTTACTCTGAGCATCTGAATTGAAAGTTTTAATTTCTTGAACATTATGAAAAGATACATATTACTTATACTTCCAAGGTGACCAGATGTTAGTGGTACGAATCCGAGACATTTAAAAAGCACCTTAATGTAAATATTTGTGGCTGACCGTGAATATAACTAAAGTCCATCTTGTATGATTTTCGGCAAAAATGAACTTAACACTTCAAAAAAGTTCTAGTTGAACTAATCAGAATTCTCGTTAATATAACCAGAAAAGAATGTTAAATATGCCCTAACTATAAATTCTGGTTGAATGTATAAGGCCATTCTGGTTGATGATTTTCTAGTTGTGTTAATCAGATCCTCTGGTAGATTCAACCACCATTTCTGGTAAGACTAACTAGAATCTCTTACCAGACATTTTTTTGGTAACTCAGGTCTACGAGGTTCTGGTTGATATAACCAGGTATTCTGGTTGAAATAATCAGATGTTCCGGTTAATATTACGAAATTTATTACAGAAAAGAATCCCTAAAGATATATAATTACACATAATACATGATTTTTTTTAAGATATACATGCATCTACTAATGATTAATTGGCACATCGTAATTTTTAACATTAAAATAACTATTGAAATTTGGCACGCAACGGGGGATTCGAACGCATAACCTAACGCACGCTAATCAACGAGCCTAACCATTCGACCATTCAGACTAGTTGTCAGCAGTTTGAAAAACGAGGATTAGAACTGTATGGTCTGAACCTTCGAATTTTTCGGTTTACACCAAAAGTATAAAAATAAGATATATTTGTTATATTTGTTTCAAAAATTTATTGTCTCGATTTTCAAGAAACTTATCGATGTAGAAGTCCCTTTCTGACGGTTAAATTAGAATATAAAAATAAAGCTAAAATAAAAATTGTAGATCCCTCCTCTATATCAACTTAAATTCCCTCTTGCATAAGAAAATTTAATTCTCCCACAAGAACGCTGAAAATGGCAACGTTACCACCTGCAGATGTTTTCCTGTCATTTGATTTAAATGAGGCAGAAGTGAAAATGTTCTTACCCAAAATATAACGCATGTATGAAGTGAATTTTGATGCCAAATATTGTAAAAGATGGAGGAAGATTTAAAAACATTTTAGAATTTTTTATTGATTTTTGGCACTTAGGGGTCGAAATCGACAGCCTCCTCCAGCAGATAGAGGGACGAATCTTTTTTTGTAATTATTCAACATCAAAATATACCCAATCCATGTTTATGATTTTAGGTAAGGAGCTCTGAAAGTATTTTAGACATTTTTATTGATTTTTGACACTTAGAGGTTGGAATTGACTACTTTCTCCGGCAGCTAGGGGGAACGTTGCAAAATTCATTTCCATCTTCAGATGGCTGTACAGTTGATTTTACCAGGAATAATAACCAGAATACTTTTAACCAGAAAAAATTAACCAGAATTTTCTGGTCACAACAATTAGACTTTCTGATTGAAACAACCAGAAATTTTTCAACCAAACGCATCTGGTAATTTTAACGAGGAAATTTTGTTGAGTGAAGTTATTTTTCTGGTCGGCACCGGAATTTTTCTTTTTTTAGGTTTTAATTTTTTTTACAGATATTTTTTTCTGTAAAAGCGGAGTGAACGACTTTTTTGACTTATTAGAAGTCCATTTATCACCCAACAAATTTGTTTGAAAATTATATTCTTTTATGAAGGCGAAATTTTATGGACTTGACTGCTGTGAAAATGGACGTAAGTCAGAAATTAGAAACAATTGCATCTCAAAATGGGGTTTTTATTTCACGCGAATCGCTAAGAGTGGGGTCGCTTTCCATGATGAATTATTAAACTACGGGCTTCGAGCATTACAAAATAAGTCCCTTTTTCGAATAAAATTGACGATAGAAAAAGGTTAACATTTTGATGACCCAAATTATTGAAGTGTTGAAAATAATCATCCTGAAGAACAAAATATTCATTCAAAGTCAAATAAATTTTATACTCACATATAAACTTATAGATTTATGCAGAACAAAAAGCAAAAAAGCGGGACATATGCTCTGCCAAATCGTAGCGTCTCGTCACCCTCTATCAAAAACAGTTGTTTATTCGACGTTAATAGCACTATGATAACGGTAGAAACGAAAAAAAAAGTTAGTAAATTTGGCGCGCCTGAGCGCGCCATATGACATTCTTAAGGTTAAGTTTACTGTAGTTCTTTTAGATCGCTCAATTGAAACAAGTAGAGGCCAACATAGCACGAGAAAAAATAAGAAAAATTGGACATTAAACTTACAACTTTCGATCCCTGGTGTACTTTCCTCCAGATTCTTCACTTTCCTCACTTTCCACAACTATTGAGACGATGCTCTGCGCATTGCGAGTTGAACCAGACATTCCGTTAGTTGCTAGGACTAGAGGTACTGGAGGTGCCCTTACGTATTATCATATTTGACTCGCTCGCAGCATGCGTTATTGCGGAAATCAAGTTCTTATACAGGACATCGGCGTTTACATCATACTTATAGATAAGCGGTGAATGAGATAAGGCAATGTGAAAGGTGTCTGATCCCTCATCCTTCCATTTCATATATGTTGACCCGCCTCCAAATATGTAAGACTCCCTCGGCTTAGAGCCCTTGAGCACAATATTAAAATCGATGGAAATGAGTAAGTGATTTGATTGGTCTAAAATATTGTGGACAGAGAAATCATTAACTAAATTTGCACAATCAATACTTAACCAACATAAATCTAT
>WSXT02062567.1:0-11698 GCA_011762715.2 Neuroterus valhalla
TGTAGTTTGTACACGATCGAAACCCGAAATACCTTATTTCATCATAATGGATCATCGTGAAAGCATTAAATCTCATAGGACCGAGTCGTTCGTGCATTGGCAATTTGCAAAACAATAAAGGATCACACCGAAGCGCACAAGACTTCAGGGCGAAAAACTTCATGCAGGTCGGTGCGATTTTTTATTGTTTCGCATATCGGTGAGTGCCGCGCACGCACCAACAATTGATGCGTAGAATATGGCCAGCGACGCGCACGAATGACTCAGTCATGTTTTTATCATTGTCGCGTAAGGCATCACTGGCCGCTGCGGGAACATTGATGAACCGTGCTTACGCAGCGTTCAGTGGTGTCCCGCGATTTTTTTTCAAGCAAACATCAATCATTGGTGTTTGGGTTTCTCCGTGTAGAACTTCGACATATTTTGATCCTCTCTTTGTCTCTGCTGCTAACCCCTGGAATTCTTCGCTTATCAATATAAGATCCTCTGATTGCTTAGCTACATTCAAGACTAGAATTTTCCATCATCTATTGTCCGAACAAACTTCTATTGCGTGAGACAAGTATTTGTTCAATGGTGACCTACCTTTTTTGTAATTCTTCTGGTCCTCTTATATCAATTTCGTTTTTATTATAAAGCACTTGTAACCTCATCTACTTTTTTTGCATTATCTCGATAATACTGCTCTTTTATCCATTTTTAATTATATTTAACATGAATTATGAATCATTTATGTATTAAAATTTGTTACCGTAGTACACATTATCCCAATGCCTAAATAAACTTTAAATTAAACTATACTAAATAGGATGCTTCGATTAGGTTGCTTTTCAAAGCAGTTCAAGAAAGCGAGACTGATAGCTATAAGAGGATTAAGAATGAAAATAACCTAATAAGAATCCAAAACTTGTATTTAGCTATTGGTGGATAAGTCTCCTCCCCCAATTGAGTAAAGTTGTGGAAAAATTGATAAAAACAAGGACGAATAAGTTCTTATATGATGAGAATTTACTAATTATAAATGGAAAATTTTGCTTGAGTGCAGGTCAGATCACAATAGATCAATGAGTAAGTCTGAACAATCCCATAACTGATAAATTGAACGAAAGAAACTGAGAAATGTTTTGAGAAATAAATAATATTGAATTAGAAATTGGCTACTGGAAATCTGATAATCCTATAGCCATTGTTAAATCGGAACTCTGAATTGAATTTAAAAGAACAAACTCTCAATTTACAAAATGATAGTCAGACCTGTTATCATATATGCTTGCCCTGCGTGGAGAACCTGCGATAAAAACTACAAAAAATGAGAATAGTTCAAAATAAATTTTGGAGGAAGATTCATGCGTGTTTCTGAAGGGAAGCAAGGAGTGGGGTAAAATAGAACCGGAGCTACCAAGGAGATTAAGGTGGAGGCTCCAAGAGGCGGTAAGAATAAAGAAAAAAGGTAGGGCTAGTGGGAAAATTATGAAAGGGATCAGGGAGGGTTTTAAAAAAGGAAATCACCGGGGGGGCGAGGTGCGAGGGGCGCAAATAAAGTCCCTGGAAATAGGTGGAAGTTTGTGAACGTGTACAAAACGGATGGGATGTAAAGGATCAAAGAAAGGGTGAAGGATGTTTAAGGCGAGAGAGAGAGAAGAGAATGGTGGGATTCTCATGTGAGAAACGGGGGAGGGGGAGGGTATCTCTACAGGGATGGGGAAAGAATAAGGAGGGGGAGATTTCGAGAGACTGGATGGCCAATAGAGGATGAGCGGTCGCAACTGGTACGATAACAGGGGACAAAGAGGGACAGTACTCGTATGTGAGTAAGGTGGGAGCATCGGTGATAGACTATGTGGTAATGAATATGCATTGGTGGGAGGAGACCGAGAGATTTGCAGTAGAAGGGAGGATAAAATCAGTCCGACAGACCCTAATCTTGTAGATAATAGGAGAGAGTTGTAAATGCAAGGAGAAGAAGAAGATCCAATGGTTGTGAGGAAGCTGTGGACAAGGGAGGCCATGAAAATGTAGAAAGGTGAAGAAAAGGGTGAAAAGGAAGTACAAGAAGTGGAATGATGGGATCTTGAAGAGGGAGAGGAGTACGTGGAGATGAGGAAGTAGTTTAGGTTGATGTGTAAAAGAAAAAAGCAACGGAGAGAGAAGGAGCTGGAAGAGGAAAGGATAAGTGTTAAGACCCAAAAGGGACGTGTGGAAGATGATAAATAGGTTTAGAAAGCGCAGGGAGGGGATAAGTGAGAAGATCGGAAGTGTAGATTTGAGGAAGTTTTTTTAGAGAATCATTTCAGAGCTCAGACGAACGGAAGAGAGATGAGAGAAGTAGAAGAGCGAGAGAGGAATGAGGATCAGAATTAAGTAGCGAGGAGATAGAGTAACAAATGAGAAAATTGAGAAGGTCGAAGGCAGCAGGGTTGGACGGGGTGCAGAACAAAGCGTAGATTTTTGGCACATTAGCTGTTAGAGACAGGTTGAGAAGGTTGAAAAGGTTTCAAAAGGTGAAGGGATTCCGAGGAGAATGGAGGAAGGAGCTGCCAGTGCCACTGTATAAGAAGGGGGATAGGGATAGGCAGGAAAATTATTGAGGAATCATATTGATGAACACGGCGTACAAAATGTATGCAATGGTAATAGCGGAGAGGCTTCGGAATGATGTCAAGGGGAAAGGCATATTGCCTGGTGGATACAGAAAAGATGAAGAGGGGGTCAAAGTGTAAGCGTTTTTTGTAGATCAAAAAGGTGCTTTTCCATCGGTGGATCAAGGGTGGTTTCGGGAGGCAATGGAAGAGAGGGGAGTAGAAAAAGGCCTGATCGGAAGGGTTGGAGAGATGTATGGAGAGGCAAAAGATAGGGTGAGAGGAAGGGACATGATTTCGGAGGGCTTCTGGATGGATGAAGGTTTGAGGCAAGGGTATCCGCTTAGCCCAACACTTTTCGCGATCTCATTCGCTGACATGGAGAATTAAGCTAGAGGAAGGAGTAGTTGGAAGAGTGAGGATTGAAGGGGTTGGCATTTGGTCACTTGCGTATGCAGATGGCATACATAGTGTTGCTGGCAAAATGTGAGGAGGCATTAAAACAGATGATTAAGATGTTGAGAAGGGACCTGGATGGAAATTGGTTAGAGATAAATGCAGAAAAGACGAAGGTTATGCTGTTCAGGAGAGGAGGGGGAAGGGATAAGAGAGGGGATTGGAAATGGAAGGGGGCGACGGTGTAGTAGGTGAAAGAGTTTGTGTACCTGGGTTTCCTATTGTGGAGGACTAAAGGATTGAATAGTTATATAAAGAAGAGGATAGGAAGGGAGAATGTTGTGATGAGGCGGGTGTGGGGATTGGAAAAAAGGTTGTTTGCAGATGACGTGGGAGGAAAGCGAGGAGATAAATAAGGTTCAGGAAAGGTACATCAGATGGATACTTGCGTTGGATAGGAGTTCACGTGGTTGTATTATGAGAAAGGAGACATTTGGGGATGTCGACAGGTAGCGGGGCGTGTAAGTATGAGGAGGAATTCCTGGAAGAGAGGGGGAGAAGGCTGGTAAGGGGGTGTTGGTAGGAGAAGGAGAACATGAGATGAGAGGGAAAGATGGAAGGCGAGAGAGAAAGGTATCTTCGCAAAAATGGTCAACATGAGGATGAAGTGAGAAGAAGTCATCAGGAGGTAAGAAAGGTGTATGAGATGGTTAGGAGGAATTATGCCAATAGAGAGAGCGCGATTATTGTGTGAAAAAGGAGAGGTAGGAAGCCAGGAGATAATAGCAAGAATGAGATTGGGAAGCATGGAGGGCGCCAATAAATTCTGGCTTTCGCAGGAGAAGAGAATGTGCGAGTCACGTGGAAGGAGTATTTAAAGGTGGGATACTAGTCGGAAGAATGCGAGGAGTCACTCTTAGGCAGTTGTAGATATTCAACAAACATTTTCGTTTTTGTTTTTTTTTTCTTAGTTTTTCCAAAAAACTAACTTATGTCATCCATCATGGTTAAGAATATTTTTTGTCCATTTTATATTTTTTATTAACATAAGATGGCAAGTCGTTGTTGATTACGTTGAAACATCAACCTATACAATTATTTAACTACTTTGTATGATATTGAAATGTGTAGGATAAATAAAACCCCAAGAAATGAAATTTCGACTTCGAAGTGCGTCAGTTTTAGGGAAGTATTTCATCAATTTTTTTATAATCAAATGGGTTGATGAAAATGCTTACGTGGCAGTGACATATCACTTGAATAAAACTAAATTATTATCAATTCCTTATTTGATAAGCAACTCCAAGAAAAATTATCCATATTATGTGCTTATGATTGTTATTTTAGAAGACATTTAATCGATAACACCTTTATTATTCTGTGTTCTTACGAACGAAATTGGTATTTGAGCTTTGTTCCTTTTGCACACTCAATTGTTTATACCAAACACCATTTTTTTACTCTTTTCGCCTATTCATGTAGGTATATCACATGCAGTATCGATGATATGAGTTACTGAGCAATTGTTTTATCAGAATAAGTTGAATTTCCATAATAAAATATGAACTTCCAAAATCCTTGTTAAATGCCTGTATATTAAACTATGAATGTTTTCATTAGGATCGTTAACAAATTATCTAAGGAAGGATGAAAAATTGGTTGATAACAGTTGACCACAATGAAATTACAAAGTTTCAATGCTAAAAAATATTTGAACATTGCACTTTTTATTAATTCTCATTTTGATAAATATGAAATCCTATCGATTTCGTAAAAATTTTCACCATAAAAGTTTTCGGTGTAGATTCCTGCTACTTTGAAATTTCAACTTCCGTATTCCATTTTCCAGAACTTGATAAGTTTTTCCAATAACAGTTTTCGGCCTTGATTCAGAAAGTCTTGCCCACGAGTGGACTGTTGTTTTATCTTCAAATAGTGATTATGAATTAATAGAATTTTTCCTAATCTCATTTTGAATTCTTTATGATTTGAAAACTTCGTATCAAGAATTGCAAAACCTGCTGTAAACTCGTTTTTATGAAAATTCAGATAAGCTTTCATTATGAAATTAGCGCCGATTCGTAAAATTTGTTTTGTTTCCACCTGGAAAGAGAAATTGATGAAAACGAGCAGAACCTACTTCCGCATTATTGCGAATATCAATTGAAATTTATGTTAAATATTTACACAAATGTACATAACGTATGGAAAACAGAACTGATATAACTCCTTGTAGGGATGTTCGAAATTGTGTAATTCGTTCCGTGATCGGGATAACATTCATATATATAATTGCGCCTGAAATTATCGACTGTAATTCCCAATAAAGAAGGGCATTTGTTTACCATTAACATTGGGAAAATGTCAAACAGAATAAACTCGGAAATTACACCTTAATGTACTCGCTCAATCGCCCTTTGTTTATACAGAAGTCAAAAGCGTTACCAAATTTAATACAGTGGATTGAAAAATACGAAAATTATAAAGTGTTTTCATAAGAGTTATTTATCTATATTAAAAAACTGAATATTGGAATATTGTTTGGATAAACAAATTAAAATAACTATTCTGAAAGTCACATTGCCAAAACTTTTTTCTGAAAAAGTATGTTTTGGAAGATTCAATGTTTTTTGTAAATACCAATTTTTTTGTTCTTATTTCCGATGAAATTGAAAGTATTTTGTCAAACATGGGATAAATGATGGCGCGAGCAATGAAATCAATAATTTTTTTATTTCTCTGTAATTATTTGATTTGTTTCAATTATTCGAAGTTTAAAAACACAATATATAGAAATCAATACATTTCAATCAAATTGAATAATTCGGAAATTGAAAGTGCTGTAATTCAAAAAAGTCGTGTCCAGAGTTCTCAAAATAATAATTACATTCAGATTAGTTGTAAGTGGTCGTTTTCCCGAATTAAAACATTTCTTTTCAAGGAATTCCAACATTTACTATTCGAAATTTGGAACTTTTAGGCTTGAACATTTCTTATTTGGTTTTTATTGGAAAAATTCAAATTTGGTATTTAGATTAAATTGAAAATTTTTTAGTTGGAAAACACTAGAATGCTATTTAAATTAGATCGTACAGAATAAAATAGTTACATATTATAGATTTAAAACTTTCAAACTAAAATATTTATAAGTTCACGATAAATAATTTCGTACTTTCTTTCTGATTTCCGAATCGAAAGGGTTGGAAATCATAAATTCCTAAAAAAAGACAGTTTGAGAATAATAGGAATTGAATTTATATCGTTTTTATCGAAAGCCTTGAAAATTGAATGATTTTATATTTCAAGTTCGAAAATGAGAATTTTTCGAATGAAATGAGTTGAAATCATTATATTTAATGCGTGTTTGAAATTGAACAATTTTTACTTCAAATTTATCAAGCCTTTGAAAATAAGTTTGATAATTTCAAATTGACGATTCAAATATGAATAATTCTTAATCCACAAAACGTTAACAATGGAACGATTGCAGATGAGAAGCTCACATATTGGAATATGCTATTAAAAATTCTTTTGATGCTAAAAAAAATAGGGAAATAAGTATAAAAACTCTCAAACTCAAAATACGATAAGTTTCAACTGAAATCTGATAGAATTGAACATTTTTAAATTGACTTTCGATTGATGTCACTATTTCATGATGGAATTTGGAAACGTTTAAAGCTGGATAATTCAAAATAAAAATTTTCAAAGTAGGATTTTTTCAAATGAGAGATATTTGAAATTTTATCATCAAAGAATAAAGGCGTTAAAAATGAAAGAATTGAAGAAAAAGCTTTTCAAAATTGAATAACTTCGAGTTTATGAGGTGTTTGGAATTCCAGAATATTTCATTTTTAGGTTCGAAAATTATACAATAAACATTCATACCCCTTTGATTGAAAATTGAATGAAGTTCTGATTTATATCTGTTAACGATGGAAACTTTCGAATCGACTTTAGAATTATAACATTTCACAAAATATTTTATTCAATATACTTTAGAATAGCTTCATTTTGGATAAAAATATTTAAAATGCAAATTTTAAATTTTCAATGGACGATTTGAAGTTTCAAGCTTCCTTAACCCTCGAGCTCAGTAACCTGCTATGCAATAACCCTAGACCCCCACAAGCCAATTTCCTCAATCCTCGAGACCAGTTACCTGCGAGTCTATAACCCTAGACCCTCAAAACCCAGTTTCCTTAACCCCAGAGCCCTGTACCCTGCAAGCCTATGACCCCAGACCCCGACAACCTGATTTCTTCCATCCTCCAGCCCAGTAACCTGCTATGCAATAACCCCAGACCCCCACAAACCAATATTCGCAACCCTTGAGCCCAGTAACCTGCTATGCAATAATCCTAGTCACCCCAAAGCCCAATTTCCTTAACCCTCGAGCCCAGTTACATGCTATGCAATAACCCCAGACCCCTGTAACCCAATTTCCTTAACCGTCGAGCCCCTTAACCCTCAAGTCTATAACCCCAGACCCCCACGAAACAATTTCCTTGCCTAGGAACCTGCGATGCAATAATCCCAGATCCCCACAACCCAATTTCCTCAATCTTCGAGACAAGTAACCTGCGAATCTATAACCCCAGACCCCCTTAACCCTCGAGCCCAGTAACCTTCTATGCAATAACCCCAGACCCCGACAAACCAATTTCCTCAACTCCTTAAGCCCAGTAAGCTGCTATGCAATAACCCCAGATCCCGAAAAACCAATTTCTCTGAGCCCGGCAACCGGCTATGCAATAATAACATACCACCACAACCCAATTTTTTTAATCTTCGAGACCAGAAACCTGCGAATCCATAACCCTAGACCCCCTTGACCCGATTTCCTTAACCCTCGAGCCCAGTAACATGCTATGAAATAACCCCAGACCCCGAAAATCCGATTCCCTTAACCCTAGAGCCCAGTAACCTGCTATGCAATAACTCCAGATCCCTCAAACCCAATCCCCTCAACTCTTGAGCCCGATTACCTGCAAGTCCATAACCCCAGACCCCCACAAATCAATTTTCTTAACCCTTGAGCCCGATAACCCGCTATGCAATAACCCCATGCCCCTACAGACCAATTTCCTCAATCGTCGAGACCAGTAACCTGCGAGTCTATAACCCTAGACCCCCACAACCTGATTCCCTTAACCCTCGAGCCAATAACCTGCTATGCAATAACCCTAGACCCCGACAAACCAATTTCCTTAATCCTCGAGACCTACAAGTCTATAACCGTAGACCCCCACAACCTGATTCCCTCAATCTCTGAGCCCTGTAACCAGCGAGTCTATTGCCCTAGACCCCCCCCCCCCCAACCCAATTTCCCTAATCCTCGAGACCAGTAACCTGCGAGTCTATAACTCTAGACCCCCACGACCTGATCCTCTTAACCCCCGAGCTCTATTACCTGCGAGTCTTTAGCCCTCGACGAAAATTATCCAATTTTCTCAATCATTGAGTATTGATTGTTTGAGCGTACGTCGACTTTGTGAAACGTTTTCTTTATATTCCAACGGATGGCTGAAGAGATTTACGTTTACGACAGGTAGGAAAATGGGTTGTGAGGGTCTGGGTTACTGCATAGCAGGTTACTGGACTCGAGGATTAAGGAAATCGGGTTGTGGGGGTTTGGGGTTATAGACTCGCATGTTACAGGACTCAAGGGTTAAGGAAATTGGGTTAAGGGTATCTAGGCACTCTGCAGGTTACTGGTTTCGGAGAATAATGAAATTGTGTTTTGGGGGTCTGTGGTTATTGCATAGCAGGTTACTGGTCTCGAGGGTTAGAGAAATTGGTTTGTCGGGGTCTGGGGTTAGAGACTTGCAGGTCACTGATTTCGAAGATTAAGGAAATGGGTACTTCGGGTTCTGGGGTTATTGCATAGCAGGTTAGCGGGCTCGAGGTTTAAGGAAATCGGGTTGTGCGGGGCTGTGGTTCAAGACTCGAAGGTTACAGGGCTCGGGGGTATTTGAAATCGCGTTGTGGGGGTCTTGGTTAGATCAACATACAACAAGCTGTAATAGACATAGTTTTGCTACTTTTGTTACCTGGGCAAATATTTTTGTAGCAAGAATAATATCAGTGGAAAGCGAAATTTCTCATATTTGAATCCGCCACGTCTCGGCCGGAAAAAATCGTATCGAAAAGTTGGGGTTTGCATTTTGAAGGTAGAGAGTAGTTCTTTACCATAGTATCGTCAGTATTGGCGAGGAAAATTCTTTCGGGATGTAACGAGGCCTTGAATACATCCAAATAACGTATTTTTCACACTTTTAGGTTTGAATATCTCGAAAACTCAGGGTGCTAGCATTATCCTGATGTCGGATTCGGATTGAGTGCAGCAAAAGCCTTCGGGTACACTAAGATGGTTTGAGCATGATTTGTTATATTTGTTGCGCACAATCATCAGAGGTGAATGACATAGAGTTGATGCTGACATAAACTGTAAACATTGTATCGTTCAGATTAGGGCTTTCAACACTTAATGCATACATTAGATTTTTTGAATGTTGTTGAACGTTGCGTATCGTTTGGATTCTGAACAGTGGAGGTATAATACAAATTCCCTTGATTCTTGCTTCATGAACTTTTTGAATTATGTATGTGATTCTGAATATTTCATACCTGTCTCCTGATGAATAAAAATGATGGGAGCAGAATACTCAGCGAGTGGAGAGAAAAAAATTTAAGATCCATTCTCTCTCGGTTTGCTGACATTTTGATCGCATTATCAAGTGGTTATCTGCTGAATGAGGACAAGTTCAAGGCGTACTGCATTGAAACTGCAAAACTGTATGCACAATTATATTGGTCGTATCCGATGCCACCAATTGTGCACAAAATCCTTATACATGGATCATCAGTTTCGAAACAGGTGATGCTTTCGATCGGGCAGTTGTCTAAAGAAGCTCTAGAAGCTCGAAACAAAGACATCCGGGAATATAGAAAGCACCGTGCGAGGAAATGTTCACGAGCAAAAACGAACGAAGAAATTTTTTTAGGGTTGCTTGTCAATTCATGCCCGAATCTTTTTAACTATAGCATACAAAGAAATAAAAGTGAAAAATTGCCGAAGCCAGTACTAGAGCTCGTAATCATTCCAAAAGGAGATAGTGAATCATCTGATGAAGGAAGTGAAGACAGTGAGGATGACACAAGCTCAAATGAACTCGAAGAAAGTGAGGATTTTTTATTTCAAATTCAATTGTATTCTGGATAGAAATAAAAAATATTACAATGATTAAGAGAATAAACTAGGAAGAAAAGGTCAACACAACCGACTAGAGAAAGAAAGATAAAACAACCACCACCCTACCTTCATTCCAAGATATCGCAGAACAAATAGGACAGATTCTCAACAAACACAACATCCAAACCATATTTGAACCACCTCACAGTGGATCAAGACACCCAAAAAGCTGGCCAAAAATCAGAATCTCGATATTTCATTCCGTTCGAGTACCCATATGAGGTTTTAGGGGTCACTGATTTCAAAAATGAAGTCGAAAATCAAGAATTCAGAATGAGGGACATTTTTCTAAAATTGTCCATGCATTTACTTGAAAATGAGTATTGAGGGGTTTTTGAGGTCGTCGATTTCGAAAATGAAGTCAGAATTCCAAAATTCATAATGGCGGACCCCGAATGACGAACATTTTTCTGAAATTTTCCATGCATTTACTTGAAAATAAGTATCAAGGTGTTTTTGGCGTCGCTGATTTCGAAAAAGAAGTAAAAAATCATAAATTCAAAATGGCGGACTCAGAACGGCGGACATTGTTCTAAAAAACGATTTTTCTTGGAATCGGGCAGCTCGGGGTAGCATGTGTAAACGATTCCGAAAAGGAGACACAATTCCGCAATAGAAAGAAGGAATTTCAGCACAGGAACTCGCAGGAAAAGAAGAATTCTCTACGTGAACTCGTAAACCGGGTACAAAAGAAGATAAACTTTGTCCTGCAATACATCGCAAATATCGTGAACATATTTGCGAAATAAGCCAATTTCATTATTTATTCCTAATGATTATGGAATTTTGACAATCGAAATCCTAAAACACTCTTATAACATCAATTGGGACAATGAATATAATACCAATCTGATTCGGCTTATCGTTTCCCCTCGTTTTGAACAAAAGATTTCATTGGCCAATCAGTTTCGACAAGTATACATAGAAAAGCTTTCTGGTTCTTCATATACATCGTATAGAGTATTTATGAGAACAGCATAACCTAAAATCTCAGTTCAAAACTTATCATTAAAGCAGAGATGTCCAACGCGTGAGCAACGTTGTGAATAAATGTTACTCGTGTATCTCCTCTCTTACCACCTCGAATGCATTCATGCGGTGAGCGCGATTTGAAAAGGGGAAACGAGAAGAGAATTCTCGAAGAAGCGCTCGGAGGAGGAGAAGATAGGGAAAGCGTGCCAGCCTTGCGTTGGACACCCCTGCATTAGAAGTTTCACCATCACCCTATAAGACTGGCTATATGTACTGAACCACTACTGGTTTGATACTGCAAACCAGTACAGAACTTTGTTATTATTAGGTGTTCAAACAGTATCCCACCAGTACTAACTTGTTATACCAGCCTCAAACTGTGCACCAGTACTTAGCCGATTTATTATAAGGCCTTTAGTCAGTACTAATTGTGCTTACCAACTTAGTACTGGCCAATTAAGGGGTCTTCCATAAACCACGTAGCCGATTTTCGGGG
>WSXT02062578.1:0-12593 GCA_011762715.2 Neuroterus valhalla
GTAGAACTAGGATATGATTATAATGAGTGGATGGATGATGCACAGGATAGAGACGCGTGGCGGTCTCGGGTAGATGATGCAATGAACTTTCGAGTTCCAAATGCTGATAAATAATAATAATAATCATAGTCAACGGCAGAAGGATCAAAAGGAATAAAAAAGTAAGAAGAAAATACAAAAAAGGATCAGAAAGCCTGCAGCTTTGCATCCACTAATAACAGCATTTTTTTCTTTTTTCATATTATCCAAAGCAAACTGTTAAATTAGTGGAAAATCTTTTTTTTTGACTCGGGTAACATTTTAAGATTATTGATTTAATTCATGAAACACAATATGTATTTATTGTGCAGCTTACAAATTTTTGAGGTTAGTTTTTTATTTATATGAAATTTTCAAATCTATGTACTTACCCAAATCGAAATTTATGGGAACTTACAACGGAATTAACCTTCATGTTACTTTTGTGAAATATTTGAATAAATATTTCACAGATTTATTGTTGAAATAAATATGAATAAAATTATTCATATTTTTATGAATAAATAGAAATTTGAATGAATATTTTGAATTAATATTCAAAATATTCATTCAATATTTTGAATTATGTTTTAATTCAGAATGAAATGAATTAACTGGTTGATTAATGAATAAACCAGTTATTCATTAATAACTGAATATTAATTCAGTTATTAATATTAACTGAATTAATATTAATTAATTTAGTTAATGTTTTAATGAATTATAATATTGAATTAAAATATAAATAATTATAATCATTAATTATAATCAATAAATTGGTTGTTAAAAATCATAAGTAGAATATTATGAATACTGAATAAGTTGAAAATTATTTGTAGTTTAGAATATTATCATATGTTTCATAAACTAGGATAATGTTCGATAATACGGACTTTTACCTTGGATTTTGGGTTTGATTGTATCCCTAAAAATTTGTCATCTGATTTTTCATAGAAGCAGAAATAACGTGGCAGTATGTATTGCAAGATCGGAAAAAGAGGAAAAGTACAAACACCGTGACTGCCTACTGTGATCGGATTGCCAAAGTCTATTCGATTAATCCCCCCTCAGCACCAAAACCACCTCAGAGGATGAGACTCCTGGATAAAGTTAAAGTAAAACACATCCCGTTGAGGCCCCCACCACTGCCACCTTTGGTTTGTAATATTGTACAGCCAAAGTATTTTCCTGTACTTTCGATGCCGAGTGAAAATGGTGTCAAGGAACATTATAAAATTACGGAAATCAACGATGATATTGGAGAAGTGGCTAGCAATAAAAACGATAAGCCCAGGTGGACTGGAATCGAAGATGTGATTAATGTCTACAGGGAATATCAAAAAGGTATAACATGTTCTAGATAATTAATTTTTTACCCCAAAAATCAAATTTTAATAGAAGAACTCTATTTTTCACCACGAAAGAATAATTTGCAATCGAAAAATAAAAAATTTCTTTGGAAAATGAAACAGTTTATATGACTTCCCAACGAAATTTTTATTTCAAATCATAATCAGTAGGGTGGCGACTTGACTGGGAAACTGGGAAATGACCGGGATTTCGATTAAAAACCGGGAATATACTTGACTGAACGTAGACTTCTAAAAATTCTACCAAAAAAATTCGGGAAATATCTATACGTATGAGATTTCTACTAAAATCTCTGTGAGATTTTTTTAGCTGACTCAAATTTGATAATCAAATTGATGGTAGCCCAAACATACAGAAAGAATTATTATCTAAATTTTCTCGAAAAAAATGTATTTATCACGTTTTATTATAGAAAATAATTATAGTTTTTATTTTATGGCAGGGAGTTCCAGTGAAGAAATATAATTTCACTTGGAACAGGGGATTCCTTACATGGAACGTGAACTTTTAAACTAATTCTAATCCGGATTTGGACGAGAGAAATTTAAAAAAATCGTACCTCCAATTCAAAATTCGTCACAATCTCAAAGTTCTCTCTTCCTAATTTTAAATTAGGAAGGCTTGTTTACATTGTTCGTTGCAAATTCATCCTTTTTGAGTTGAAAAATCTACTTCTTGTTTAAAATTTAATCTTGTTTGTTGAAAATCAAATTTTTATGTAAAAAATGCACTATTTAGATTCCATATTCACCTCTGGTTGGAATTATAACTACTTTGAAAAATCAATTCATCTTTTTTTGGTGAAGAATTCAAGTATTAAGTTGAACATTGATTTTTGATTTTCCTTAAAATGCATCTATTCGTTTAAAGATTCATAATTATATCTGAAAATTAATCAGTTTTGTTGAAAATCAATTACTTGAACTGAAAATTCAACTGTTTCATTTTTAGTAGAAGATTGATCTTTTCTAGTACAAACTTTGACAATTTGGTGACAATTTGTCTTTTTGAATTGAAAATTCAATTCCTTAGTTGAAACTTCACACATTTTGCGGTTAAAAATTCAAGTTATACAGTCAAACATTTTTCATTTTAGTCGAACATTCATCTAGTTGAAAATTCTTATGTTTGGTTTAAAATTAATTTTTTGTCAAAAATTGATCTATTCTTTTCAGTTAAATGTTCATCATTTCAGTAAAACATTCATCTTTCTGGTTGAAAATTCAACTACTTCAGTTGTTATTTACAATTTCATTTTATTCTTCATAATTTTGTGTATAAATGTAATAATTTGTTTGACAGTTTGTCCTATTTTTGGTTGAAAATAATTATTTATTTACTTTGGAATTCGACTATTTTGTTAAAACATTATATTTTTCCTTAGAAAATGATTCTTTCTATTTGGAAATTAATCTTCTCGGTAAATATTTACCTTCATGGTTGGAAAATGAAGTGCTCTAGTTAAATATTTATCTTTTTAGTTTAAAATTTATCTTCTTGTTTTGAAATTAAACTTTTCTGGTGGAAGATGGTTGATATCGTAAATTGATTTTTTTAATTGTAGGTTCAACTGTTCCAATTTTTGTAAGAAAATGATATTTTTTTGTTGAAAATTAGAGTATTCTTCTAAAAATTGATTTATTTTGCAATGTTTGATCTGTTGTGTTAATGGATATATAAAATGAACGTCAGGAATAAAAATAAACTTTTGCGTTTTACGGCAAATATAAATAATTTGCGTCTAGTTGAACGGAAAAATTGTAAAAATTAACCTTTAAGAACCGTGAAATGACCGGGAATTTGAAATCTTCTGCCGAATCGCCACCCTGTAATCAGTTTGATTTACCCAACTAAAAATAATTTTAACAGAATATTTGAACCCTTAACTAAGTTAAGTTCATTTTCTACTAAAAAAATCATTTTCAACTGAAAAAGATGAATTTTCAACAAACAGAAACAAAATTTCAACAAGAGGGTTTAATTGTCTGCTAAGGGAAATTGTCAAAAAAAAAGAGAAATTTGAAACAAATTTTGGAATTTTCAAGTCCAAAAGACAAAGTTTCAACAACCAAAAAAAGTCCAACAAAACAGTTGCATTTCCAACCAAAAGAGATTACTTTTAAATAAAATAGGTAAATTACCAACAACAACAAAATTCAATTTCAAACCAAATAGTGTATTTGTCAATAAAAAAAGAAGAATTTTTGATAAAATAGTTGAATTTTCATCCCACAAAGTTGAATTTTCATCAGAGAAGTTAATTTTAAATCAAGAGAGTTGTTCTTATCCGAAAAAAAAATTCTATCCAGAAAGACGAATTCAAAACAGAACAGTCAGATTTTCGACTCTGAAAGTTGAATTTTCAACTAAATGGTCGAATTTTTAAACTAAAGAGATCAAACTTCCATCAAGAAGTTTTTTTTTCAATTAAAATTCCAATTTTTTGAAAGAGATTCGAATTTCCCACCCTTGAAGTTGAATTATCAACAAAAAAAATTAATAAATAATTTTAAATCAACGAAGTTGATCCAATCTAAAGAGACAAATCCTAAACAAAACACTTTAATTTCGGGCTTTAATTTTAGTTAAGTGTTCAACAAAATGGTTTCTATTTTGAAAGAAGATGATTGATAAGAAACCAGAAAAGATTTTCCTTTTAGATAGAAACCAGATTTATTTAACAAGAGAGATCGTGTATCAGAAAAGAATAAATTATCAACCAAATCGTTGACATTTCAAGTCGGAAAGACATAGTTTAAATCGAAAACAATGTTCAATAATACAGTTGAATTTTCGATCAAAAAAGGTTAAAATTTAAAACAAGGGAGATGAAGAAAGTAACTTCAGCTTTACTGGATGTAATGAATTTTATTATTATTTTGCTTTTTTGAATTCCCTGGAAATTCACTGTATTTTGCATACATGCTTCCTTTCTTTTCATTCTTCTTATTTTTCCTAGATCACTTGTATTCTTTTTTTTTTAATTGTTTAAATTGTTTGATCATAACCTCATACTCAAAATAATTAGGTTTCAAATTTCTTCCAGTTCCAAATTGAACAATTTTGGATTGATTGCAGATTTCAAGTTTAAATATTGGTAAAAATCGAATGATCGGAAATTAGAATTCGTTGATTTGTTTAGTTTTAAACACTTTCACTTTGGGCTTATATTTAAAAACAGAAATTTGTATAGACTTTTGCATATATCTACTAAGTTTACAACACTTTAAATTTAGAATTTTCAAATACATTTGAAAATTTCACAATCTACCGAACACTTGACTTAAAAATGGTTAATTGTAGTTACTGCAACCCTCAATTTATTCATTTTCTAGTTAACTACTTAATTCGTTGCATTTTAAACATTTCATTCCTCGTATCCGTTAAATTCAAAGACCCTAAATGGAAATTAATTTAGTTGTTGAGCACATGTGATTTTCAAAACTCTCAATCAAATATAATGAAGAATTCCGGAACATTTTCCAACTTTTATATAAATTCGAGGGAATTCGACAAGAATTACAGGGTTTATCAGAAGAGTTTTACAGAGTTTGAAAGATTCTAGTACATTCATGGAGAAAAGTTTCAAAAGTTCTCCTTCAAATTCTATACGCAGAGAAGTTGATATTTCAAGTGGAAAATTATTAACAGGGTAGCGACTTGACCAGGAAGCCGGGATGGACTAGGAAAGGACCGGGAATTTTATTGACCGGGAAAAAACCGGGAATTCAATTCAAAAACCGGGGCATTACTTGATTCAACCTAGAAAATCCAAAATTTTACCGTAAAAATACGACGAATGACCACTTTCTTTTTATAAATTGAAAAGTTGCTCTGTAAACCTTTTTTTAGCTGATTTAAGTTTCATAAATTAATGATAGCCCAAACAAACAAACAAAATAATTTTCTCAGTTTAAAAAAAAAAATGTATTTATCACGTTTTTTCGCTTTCTCCTCATTCATCTGATTTGGGACAGGAAATTTCAGAAAATAATTATAGTTTTCATTCTAGGGCAGGGAGTTTCAGTAGAGACATATAATTTCACTTGGAACATAATAATAATAAACAATAACTTTATTCGAATGATTTTTATTCGAATTGAGAAGAGAGAAAATTGAGAAAATCGCTCTCTCAATTTAGAATTCGTCGAAATTTGAAAGTCTCCTCTCCTCAATTAAAAATGAAGAAAGTACTTCAAGCAGTTTTCAGAGTAGAAGAAGTATTTCGAATGAGAAATATTTCTAAATTATAATAGAAAACTTATTCACATTGTTCATTGCGAATTCATCTTTTTTAGTTCGAAAATCAACTACTTGGTTGAAAGTCAAACTCTTTTGTTGGAAATTGAACTTTTTTGGTGAAGGTGCATTATTTTAACTTAAAATCCACCTCTGATTGAAAATGTAACTACTTTGTTGAAAATCAATTCATAGTGAATTAGTGAAGATTCGAGTGTTTAGTTGAACATTGATTTTTGAAATAAAAAATAAAACTATTACTTTCAGAATTTATTTCCCTTGTTGGAAATTCGCCTCTTTTGTAGAAAATTAATCTTTATGGTTGAAATCACCTTTTTTGCATAAAATACATTTATCCCAGTTAAAGATTCATCATTTTACCTGAGAATTCATCAGCTTGGTTCAAAATTACTTTCTCTAACTGGAAAATGTTCTTTTCTAGTTCAAAATCCAAATATTTTTTTAATGAATTTTCGTCTTTATGAATTCGAAATTCAATAAATGACAATTGACAATTCACATATTTTGTTGAAAAATTGATTTCCGGTATAAAATTATATTTTTCTTCGAAAGTTTCTTTTCTCATTTTAACTGAAAATTCAATTATTTCGCAGAGCATTCACATATTTTGTTGAAAAAATGGACTTTTGGGCATAAAATTATTTTTCTCTTCTGAAGTTACTTTTCTTGGTCGAAAATTCCTTCTATGGTCAACAGTTCAAGTTAACATTTGAATATTTTTCATATCAATCGAAAATTCATCTGGTTGAATACGCTTATGTTTGGTTCAAAATAACTTTTAAGCCAAAAATGTTACTTTCCTATTTTATGTAGAAAATGATCACCTCTATAGTTCCAAAATTTAACCATTTCGTTGAAAAATGATATTTTTTAGTTGAAAATTAATTTTTGGTAAAAATTTCAACTATTCTAGTGGAGGATTCATCATTTCAGGAAGAAACTCGTCTTTCTGGTTTAAAATTCAACTACTACAGTTAAACATTTACAATTGTATTTGAAGTTTCATCATTTTGCTCAAAAATCGATTTGATTGAACGTAAGTTTTTCTTTGTTTAAAGCTAATTTTTTTTGTTATTGTAATTTTTTTCTACTGAAAATTTAACATATTCCAATCGGAAATTTCATAGTTGTTGTGAAAAATTCATTTGTTTGGATAAATTTAAAATTTGAGTATTCAAATTTCGGTTGACAATAATTAATATTTTTTATTGGAAATAATTCATCTGTTTGAGAATTTAAATCTGTTAGTTTATGATTCTTCGTTTTAGTTAAAAACTCTTATGTTCGATATGATATTGGGTTTTCAAACTAAAAATGTTACTGTTCCATTTGTGGTTGAAAACAAATATTTTTTCAGTTCACAATTCAACTATTTTGTTGAAACATTGTATTTTTTGGTAGAAAATTAATCTTTCTTTTTGAAAATAATTCTCCTTGTTTGTTGAATATTCACCTTATTGGTTGAAAATTGGAGTGCTCTAGTTAAATATTTATAATTTTTTCATTTCCGTTTTTTTAACGCAAATAGATTTTTTTCAATTGTAAGTTTAAGTGTTCCAACTTTTGTCAAAAAATGATATTTTTTTTTGTGAAAAATTTTAGTCTTTTTTCAAAATTAATTCATTTTGTAATTCTTGAATTTAAAGGATGTTTAGAATGAATGTCACGTATTGAAATAAATGTTTGCATTTTGCGGCAAATATGCATATTTTACTTTTAGTTGACCGGGAAAATTGAAAAATTTGACCGAGAAAAACTGGGAAATGACCGGGAATTTTAAATCGTCTGCCTAATCGTTACCCTGATTAGGCTTATGGAAATTTGTGGAAATGCATGAAAGTGTGGAAAATGTATGTTAATTGATGTAGTTGGCCAATAGAGACTGGTGCCCTTCTCAGTTTACTACACAAAACGATCAAAACTCCTTTGGTTGTGGCTTTGTTTTCTTGCTTTCCTGCTTTCTTCTATGTGACTGGTGTGTGGTGGAACTGACGTTATGAATGAATACATGATGTAAAAGAGTCCTCCTGGAACTCGTTATTTGATACCCTAGATATTTGCGATGGTAGAAAAAGGATCATCTTACTTTGAGACATGAATAGCTGGGTTGTAGATTAACGCGAAAGTTCAGACAGGGTACTAAGTTATTCCTAGGACCCCAAAACGAGTGGTTACGGGGATGAAATGATTAGCTTATGCTTAGAAAAAGGTAGAATAATTTTTTTTTTGCTCTTTACAGAGAAAGCAATGGAAAAGAAGATCATGCTGGCTCAAACTTCGAAGTTGGCGGCCCAAACGAGTAGTTTGCGATCCGAAGCGTTGCAGTTGGAGCGAAAATGGTACGAGCTCGTTGATATGAGGACAGCTCTGGATTCAGAGAAGCGTGTTCTGTCTCAAAAAATTGAAAGGATTAACGCACTTGTCAGGGCCCTGAGGTAGCGATACGCAACGCACAACACGGAGATAAATTCATCTGTGATATTATCAAAGGGTTAAGGGCCTACGGCACAAAAATCATCTTTGACAAATACAAAATTCTTGTACAGCGTTTTTTTAGAATAGTTACTTTTTTCTTAATCTCATCAATCTACGTACCAATTTCGAAAAATAAATTTGAGCTTCTCGCTGCTCGAAAGATGCGAAGAAATATCGATAGAATCGAACAATTTTTGTATTTCCACGAGTCTAGTTGGACTAACAAAAAGATAATAGGAAAAAGCGGGCTGTGAAATGCAATGTAATTGCATTATTAACGCAATTATTATTTTATGCTGAGAGCTTGAGATAATGTTTTTAAAACGATTACTGTTTTTATAAAAGATATTCTTTTGCAGAGAAAATATTGGGTTTTAGATTTTATATGCGCCGAAGTGGTGCTTTATTTTTAAAACGGTTGTAGGAATTCTTGGATATATCCTCGCTGCTATGAACATCTCCTGAAAGGAAAGTATTAGTAATAATTCTACTGAGGAACCATATCAGTTACGCGAGCATTGCCTATACTGTCAAGTGCAACAATTACAAAGTTAACATTTTTGAAATTCAAACTTTGGGATAAATCGTAATTTTTTAGTATTTTTCAGTTTCCGCCAAAGGCCCTTAAACCCTGTGTATAAATAATTTAATTTGTATCATAATATTTTATCGAGAAGTAGAAACGAAGCACCTAACTTATTTTGTTCGCCTTGTGGACCTTGATATCGAACTGTACTCGAAGGGACGTCAGTACTTTTGCAATATAACCGAGGGTTCGGTACGTAGCACCTAATTTGGAGAATATCGTGAAAGGAAAATATTTCGCTCTCAAAGAGTCGGAATCTCTGGAAAGAATATTTTCTTATTTTGGAAACGTCTTTACTGCGAAGAAATCACGAAGAGAGATTTTTTTGGCTTCGACGTTTGTATTTTGTGAACTCTTTGGGGGGTAAAAATAGTTATTTTAGTAGGAAGCAGTTGCTTTTTTGAATGTCATTGTCCAATAGCGACGAATAATTTTGTTACCCTTGTTTCCAATGGAAAACAAAATGGCCAGTGATCGCATAAGATACATAATAAAGAGGTACTTAGGTCATGTGACTTAAAATTGCTTGAGAGTTTCGGACTCCAGAGGGGTACATTCCACACTTGTATGATCGTTACGCAGTAGGACGGATCGGATTTTTTTTCAAGTTCAGAAGTAGACCGAAAGTTTTAGTTTTGTACCTGGATCTTCACAAAAAGTTGAAGCTTCTTGTGGGAGTTCCGGATATCGAACTACAACTTTTGGGCCACTTCTGGATTTGAAAAAAAAATAAATAAAAAATTCCGCCCCATCACGCAACCTCCAACATTCCAGACCCAAAAGATTCGGACTGTAACGATGTTGAATAACAATTGAAATGCACAGACTAGAGACTATAGCAAAGTTGGAGATCGTGTAATTGTCATATCGATCATTACTGAGAAAAAAAATTACGTTAGCTTGCTCTCTGAGTTTGTTCGATTGTAGGAAAAATGTTTGCGAAGTACCATTTCAAGAGACTTTTTTTCTTTGGAGTGGCTCTTCTCGATGCATTTTTCCAACCTCTGCGAAGAACTGACCGTCTATTCTTTAATGTTTTGTTTATTGAGTGCCTAACATTGTCCTACATTTGTAAATATCATTATTTTTATGTACCGTCTCTGAAGCGGAGATCGCCAAGTGTTTGTCGGCCTCAGTCTGGCCAAAGTTGAGAGCCTAGAAGTAAACCATTGAAAATATATTTATTCTACAGTTTCTTTTCATTTTAACTTCTCCTGGAAATTTAATTCCTATTGAAAATTAAAGTTGAAAATTTAAAATACTAAAGATTTTGTAAAGATTTTTTTTTTCATAAATAGGCTAATCGAATCATGAAGCGGAAACTAGTTAGGATTCAACTAATTCACTCCGTGCACATCTTACAGGCAGCGCCTCCTATTGCGAAACCTATATTTTCCGTCTCGCCAGTTACATTGTTTTGCATAGGGATAAATAAAACTTTATCCATTTATTTATTGCTATAACTTGTTTTCGAAAATTATTCGACCGTAGGTTATATGTTCGATAAGTCTTCTTTCTCCGGTAATTGGAGGACTAATTTCTATCTTTCCGATTTATGCAAATTGTGATTTAAAAGTTATATCCTACGGATAGTGGACAAAACTCCCAGATACAAATCTCCCACAAATACCTCCCGCATATCTGAAGTTGGCTTTCCGCATAAAATAAGTCAATAAAAACTGTTATCACCCCTAGCAACCACTACATGCACTTACTTTTTATTCGTGATTCAATTTTTCTTCTTTTCGTTATCTAGATAATCACATTTTTGAATGAGTTCTCTCATGCAAAAAGCCAACTTCAGATATGTGTGATATCAGACAGTGCCAGTGGTTCTGAGAATTGGAGGTTATGTTGCACACAATGATCATCGTTAAAAAAATTTTTTGTAACACAACTTGTCCATGTATTCCATGTATAATCAATCATTTTAATCATATCTTGCTAAAGTAACTTACTTCCATTTGGAATACTCATAATTTTTTTTAAATAACTGTTCACACTTTTTTCACAATGACTGCCTATGCATTTGGCGAGCCGGGAGTTCCGAAAACCGCCATTGACATCGCTACAGTCTTATCCACGGAGCGAATAGGCTAATGTAGATTATAATCTGGGTTATCCTTGACTATTATCCTAGGGCATAACTTAGGAGTGCGCCCGAACAAACAGTGGGTCAAAACGTCAAAATTTGTTTCGAAAGAGCCTATTTTCGAATTTTTTTCTCATTTACTTCAGTGTTTACAGCTATTGTGTGAAAAATGGTAATTTTCACAATACTATATTATATCTTGCCATAAAGAATCAAAATTGACCAAGAAAAAATCAGAAGTTTGCAAATTCATAGAGATTTATTTATTTTATTTTTATACTTAGGAAAACCTAAAGTTTTCTATGACTTTGAAGGATGAAAAGTCTACCAAAAATTGAAAAGAGAGCGTCAAGTCACCTCGCAAAAAGCCAAATCGCTGCATCTCTCGTTAGGAAAAATTCAAAGTCCAAAAATTCAATTCGAGGATAACTTTGTCTTTGTTTATAGCATAATTCAATTTGCAATCTTTGTCGAGGTAGTCTTCACAGTTCTTATAACTGCAGATTTTCAATTAAATGTACAAATGTATTCCCTGTAGTTTACCAATGCCGAAGGATTAGTCACTCGAATTTTTAGTGCACACGAGACATCAGGATTCAGAAACACTCTTGACATCTGTTCGTGACATGTTTTCTCAAAGCCGAAACGGAATCGGTGGTGTTAGAGAAATCTGTTCTTTTTTTTTAAAGGAATCCGGGCTCTCGACCGATCCTTATCCGGCTAGGCTTACTACCGCAGAGACCTCGCGTATTTTGAACAGCAAAGAACTTTTCGGTTATGGGACTCGGTGATAAGTTACAGGTCGAAGATGGGGAAGAAGTTAAGAAATCGTCTCTGGAAAGTGAAAAAGAAGCTGCTGGAGCAAGGGTTTGAGGATATTATAATCAGAGGTAGTTACCTAGTTTACATAGGAAAAATCCTCTTCAAGGGCGACATCTATTAGATGCCTTCTACGTGTTTTGTGAGCAAGAAACCGTGGTATGATTGGACATGTCTCAACAGTAGAAAAAAGGTGTGAAAAAGCCTATTGGTTTGTAAAATATCTAGATTCGCGCAATCAGATATGCTCAAATATAACTCAGATAAAGAAGTGTACATATCTTTGATAAATAGTATAAGGAGGACTATGAGAAGAGTTGCCAGAATGCTCCCGAAACAGCTAGAGGATCAGCAGAATTATGGAGAGCAGTCATTTTTCTCAAGATTAGGCTTGTATGTGGTATCCAGATGGATTGACCGAAAAACCAGGACACCTGAACATTTTAATCTAAACTGTTATGTATCGAAATCTAATGTATGTTGAACCCAAAGCACCTGTTTCACTAACGATGCTGGTAAACAAAATCGTGATACAAAACCAGTATAGCGATTCACTTTGCAGGAGCATTCTAAACACCAAAAGGCAACGTTTTTTCAATCTTCTTCTTCTGGAATGAACGGCAAAAGAGCCCAAGAATTATGGATCAGTTATAACTTAAACTTCACAAACATCAACGATATAGATATATAGCTGACAAAAGAATGACTAACGCCAAGAGTCTGAGAAATAAGGAACCAATTCTTATAGGTTCGGATACCATGGGATCGGTCCAGCCCTATCCGACTCTGTGTATTTCATCCAGAAAACTTTCGGAAAATTTTGCTATGAATTTCTTTTGCAAATTTTCGCCGCATAGTGGCACTTCTCGCACGTGCCCCGACTTTCGCATGTAAGGCACGTAAACAAACGTGGAATTTTATTCAAATTTTATAATATTTGTTATTATTCATCGCGATGTGTGTCAAAATGTT
>WSXT02062589.1:0-12593 GCA_011762715.2 Neuroterus valhalla
GGAAAACTGCGTTACATAGGGGGGGGGGGGGGTCAGAATTGCCGGAAAAAAGCGTTACGTAATTTATGGACGATCCCTAAGCATAAGTTGGAAATCAGCCTTGTATGCTTAACGTGTAGATAATTTACGAAATCCGGTTAGTAGAACTAGCGTTGATGTATGCACTGTAGCTAGAAGTTTTTTTGGATTGGCAGCTTGTCTCATTCCACGCTTTCTTCGTAGCTTCCCCGCATTGATGGGAGATTTTGTTGAATCCTTATAATTTGAACCTGAAAAATGGGCCCGAAACTAGGTGATCTTGCCAAGTTATGCAATTTCAGGTTTATTTTATGAGCGAAAGCCGTAAGCCTGGGGTGAAACGAGGTATATTGAGTAACACTGTATGTGAATAAACAGTTACAATGTATTCAGAAGTTTTGCGCGAAGTCATCGATGTGCGGTGGAGTGTACCCGTCGGAGACCGTGCGAGCGTTGAGCGCTTGGTAGTTGCCGCATGGCCGAGGGCTGCCATCCTTCTTGGGCACGACGTGGAGAGGCGTGGACCAGGGACTCTCCGATGGTTGCATGATACCCTGTTGCATCATCATGTCGAATTCGGCTTTGACTTGTTTCAGGCGATCGACTGCCAGGCGCCGAGGTTTGGCGTAAACGGGAGGGCCAGCGGTCATCTTGATGTGGTGCTGCACGCGGTGTTTGATAGTTGCTTTGCGAAACAAGGATGGCCGCGTCAAATTGGGGTACTGTGAGAGTAACTGGTGATACCCTGAAGCTTCAATCACAGTTTTCACAACGGAAACATCTCCGCCAGCAGAAAATCCGGATTTTGACAGGCTGGTCACGTTATCAGTAAAAGTCTTATTTTTCGGGTCAATTATTAGACCATAGTGTGAGAGGAAGTCAGTTCTGATTATCGCGGAACCCACTTCGGCATTTACGAACGGCCACCTAAACTCCCAGCGCAACGATGAATTCAGAATGAGCGTCACATTGCCGCAGGTCATGATTCTCGATCTGTTTGCTGCAGAAATTTCGTATTCACACTTTTTAATTTTTCAACTCAGCCACTTACGTGGGTACACTTACAAGTCAGCACTAGTGTCCACGAGAAATGATTTTCGAGTGTTTGAATCTCTCACATAAATCCGGCGTTGTGCCAATCCATCAGTGCTTGCCGCGTTCACTGTAGGCATGCATAGTTCCCCGTTCAGGAGCAGGGACCGCGGCACTTGGTAGCATTTTCTTTAAAACGTCGATGGTAGAAACATAGCCCGCCATTGGCAGAATCGTCGCGACCGGGCGCGGGCGTTGCAGATCGGGTTTGAGAATCGCGCGATTGGTTTTGTGATCTGCGGGAACGCGAGCGGCCGCGATTCTGCGTGAGAGCGTTCACCTGGAACGTCAGCTGCTGAGTTTGCTCAACTTGCCCAGTAAAATCACTGACGGCACTTACTCCCTTTGCGGGGCTTCCCTCGTGCACTGTGTCTGCGAGCTTGAGGACTGTGGCGATATCAGTTTTGCTAGAAGCTGCCATCACGGTCCGAATATGTGAAGGTAGGCGAGCCTTCCATATTTCGAGGATGACATCTTCGGAGATAGATGACGTGGCATACGACTTCAAGTAGCGGAAAAATTCCGAGGGCGTGTGGTCACCCATTAGATCTCCATCCAAAATCTTGCGAACACGCGCACTGTCTGATTTGGTAAAGCGTTCAATTATTTTGTTCTTCAAATTCACGTACTTGTCAGCATCTGATCAGCACACTTTTATTTTGTTTTCGAAAAAACGGGGAGAGGGGGGGGGGGGGTCGCGGCCATTGCACAATAATCACGGGCGCAACACTGTTGGCCTCAGCTCTACCGTTGGCCACACCGATTGCACTGTTGGGCATCGTGAAATCGCACTGAACTAGGACACTATAAGTTGAACACGAAACACTTCACTGTTCGAAGTCACTTTTTTTCACCTTGAAATATCACATCGGCGTCACCAATTTGAAGCCGTCAGCGCGAGGTGAAACGAGGTATATTGATTATTACTGTATGTGAATGAACAGTTACAACGTACTCAGAGTAATCAGAATTAGATACAAAAAGATACAAGTGGCACGCGACTCGGCAGAGCGGAAAACCACAGAGCTTGCAGAAGGCCGAGCTGTAAGCTTGTCACTAGTTCGGGCTAGAGTGTCAAAACCCCCCGGCTGACCGGCACTTCTCATCGGAAAATTTGATGAAAAGGGCAAGTCCCTCTCACGGGGTCCGTAGTAAAGGGTAGCTGGGACTGAGGGTTGATATTAGGAAAATCGGAGGTCAGGAGTGCGCTTTCCCTTAAATAAGCTCATTTGCGCTGGCGCGCGGCCATCGGTGTTTATTGCGGATGACCATGAAGTCTCCGGCGGGTCACTCAAGGTTCATGCATTCACGGTGTTCGCAGAAATGGTTAAACTTCTGGCAAACACATGACGGGAAAGAGCACGCGACAAAGCATTCAGGAATGAATGATGCCCTGCCTGTTGTTTCTGAAAGTGCGGATGAAAATGTTGATACTTTATTTGAGGTAGTTAATCCGTGAAATCGAATCAGAAAACTAGAAATTGCTCCCATGACCCAACGTGGACATCGATCTCCGAACCTTTTAAACGAAACCAGCAAGTTTTTACAGGCAGTAGAGCTAGGTCTGTGTACTAGCGATATAATTTTGCAACCTTCCATTGCATTCCTAAACATCATGTAGAATGAGTTTGACGAAATTATATGAAATGCCAAGGAGTTGGAATATTTTCTTATTTAACATCACCCAGAATATTCTTGACTTGGAGACAAGGAATTTGTAGAATATCCCAGAAAATCAGCATTATTCAGTTGCATTCAATTTATTCCATTTTGATTGGTGATGAATGAGTTTGTATGTGTATGGAACTAGTTATCGTTATCGATTTGGAATGTTACCTTTCCTTAGTTTCAAAATCATATTTTTGATCAAGAACGATTACATAAGAGGAAACTGTCACAAGCTATGAATCTGATCTGGAATTAAATTTTCTTCGAATTAAAATACCAATTTTTGACGAAAACACTTACACAATACAAAATTGTGAAAAGATCTTGAATCTTGTTTCAATGATAATGATTTCATCTTCGGAATACCAATCATTACCCAAAACTGTGACAAATATGTAAATCGTCTTTTCTAATAGAAACACCTGGAAAAAAATTCTGAATAAAAATTGGGGGAGGCGAGTAAAAAGTGAGAGAAAACTTTATTCCTTGAAATTTCACGCAGACTTCCGGCTCGAATACAAAGTAGTTTTATGGTTGATGTGATGTGATATTCTTCACATTTTCTATACACACTACAAAATAATAAATACCTTCAAAGTTTTTGAATGAACAGACCAGAGAGTTGACATTGGTGTTTCAATACATTAAAGATATTGTGGATTATCCTCTAAATTAAGCATTCTCCTGGGTTGTAAATAATTAAAATTATAATTAGTATATCCACATGTATGTATCTTTTAATTTCTGTTATACCATTCTTTTGGTTCAAATGTTACGTGTTTGGAAAATCTATTTCTTGACCGGAAATGGTCATAATAAAAGACATGTCTGATTTTGAAACAAATTGAGAATGTGAGAAGGAGGCTGTGCATTCAAAGTCAAAAGTCTGAAAGCAATGAGATTCGAAACGCAGTAGGTCTACAAAAAGTACGTACAAAAAGTAAAAAAGCGTTTCAACATTCGAGGAAGCATAGAACTCTTGTGTTGCCTCACATCAGTTAATTTTATAGGTATAGTAAACACATTGGTGGATACTACGGGTTTCAAACAAGCTTGTTCTAAGTAATGAAGGAGAAAACTGTTTACATGGATTCGACTCAGCATCGCGGAGTTTTGTTAATATATGATAAGAAATAAACAAAAACTCCAGGATTCAATCGAAATAATTCCACATGGGGGATTTCAGAGACCTGAGACAATTTACGCCTTTTCATGAGCAGGAGAAAAAGGCGACCATTCATTGGTTTTGATGTACCCACCTTTCAAAGGTAAATGGGTTCGAGCCGTGGGATATTTTTTGAGCGAGGGTAGCGCCACTGGCACTGTTCTACACCAACTAATAATCGAGTGTGTCACTTTGGCTTGGGGAGCAGGATTAAAAGCAGACGCTGTGACAACGGACGGGGCCTCATGGAAGCGCAATATGTGAAGGACTCTTGGTGTTTAGAGAAAAACGTTGGTGTTCCCCATAGAATCCATATTATAATCATGAATCATTACTCTCCCGTAGTAAGGAAAAAAATTTACTTGATTGACTTTGCGATTATGTATCGATAACGTTGTATTTTCTTTAGTACGACAGTTACATACCGTAATATGCTAATTTGTTTTGCTGGTGTCTATAGACACCCGATGGGATTAAATCTCTAGAGCACTGGTATGTTTCATTAAATATTGAAAAAGTGGATGCTTAAAATGTGGAAGAGAATTTCAGATTGAGAAAGAAGCATTCAGATGCAAAGTATTTCCGAAAAATGAACGTCACTTTGGAATTGCAGGTAAGATTTTTCCAAATATTTTGATTTGTTTAACGGCCTTTATCGTAATATAAAATTTCTCACAAAATAACCTGAATTACAGTTTTTTGGAGTCGCACATGCCATGAAGTTATTTCAAGATAAACATCCGGGTCTTCTGGATTGCCAACCATCAATAAGACTTTGTCGGAAGTGAAATCACTCATTGCTGCCATAAACTGTAGGACTTTAATCAATAATAATTTTATGTTGACGTTAATTCTATGTTAACGATCCATTCAAATGTAAATATAAGAAAGTAATTGGACTTGTCATTCAATTTGAATCCAAGCCTTATAATTCTGGTTATGGATTCACAATGTCAATGATAGCAATGCTAGAGATTTGCAAGTTCCCTGCAGTAAAATGCGAGTTTTCCATCTCATGACGGCAAGCCTCAATCAAGATAGCTTGGAAACGAAGTGATGATTAAGTCAATTGATTCGAATCAATGAAGTCCTTGTTGAAATTGTAACGTACCATTACATAGCACACACGCCCATGCGCACACCGGTCTACCGATGTTGCTCCGTTCCAATCAACACCATCCAGTACGCCGAGGTGCCGCGCAGGCACAGGCTGTATACCTAGCTGCGCCGCGCAGGAAAGGCAGTTCGCACACAATTTAGGGTTGGGAATCGATTGGTGAGAATCGATTCTTCGATTCCGGTAGAATCGTGAATTCCTAGGAATCGAATAATCGACGCAGGGAATCGAAGAATCGATTCCTAGCGTTGACCCCCCTCCCCCAACTAAGAACCCGGAAAATTTAAAGTTTATTTTGCTTTTTTTAAAATAAAATATCTATCATAATTATAATTTATGCATAGTTCATGAAAGAATAATTTAATACTTGAATCGAAGTTAGTTTTTCATTGGAAAGATAAAGAAAATTATTGAGGATTCGTAAAAATCAATGTAAACAGCGAAACAAATATATCTTTCAAAGTTTTATCAGAAAATTTTAATGCTCATAACGTTATAATTTAACATAATTACAATATATATGTACATATATGAATATAAAATATTCATAAAATGCATAATAAAGTAGATAATATAATATAGTATGTATTTTATTAATATTTTATACTATTATCAACATCAGAATAATTTCTCCACATCTCTGAGTCAATCGAGGAAAAAAAAGGATCGTATTCAGATGCTTTCCAGAGTGCCTGTTCCTTTGCTTTGTTATTGTCTGCCCCGCTTTCGAGAAAAGTCTCTCCGACGGGACTGAAGTAGCCATGATTGGCAGACACTCCATCGCAATCTCGTAGAGGTCGGGAAAATAGGGCTTGAGACTTATCCACACCTCAAAAGGATAACTTGTGCGTGGAGAAACAGGTGCTCGTTGAAATCGGCCTATTTCTATCTCGACGCTTCGTGTATTCTCCCGCTCGTCAGGAAGCTGCTCAGCTACCACCATATCATGGTAGGACTAGATGTCGTCGAGTTTATTATTAGCTGCTGATTGTTTTTCCTGGTCCTGGGGCTTTGCATCAAATAGTGCCTTCTTTTTAGTCTTAATCTCGTCCACTGAAACAATTAGAATGAATGAATGTCATATAAATAGATGTAACAAATTACTTAGAAAAGTCCATTCGTCAACTCTTACCTATGGCTTGGACAGCATTTGCCGCATCACGAGGATAGTGAAAATAGAGTTTTCTGAATCTTGGATCCAAGATCGTCGCCATAGCATGCATTCTAGATTTTTTCAACTTGCCGAATCTATGTTCGATATCCGCGAGTAATGCGGCCTTTAAATTAAACGTCACTGGGTGTGTTTCCTCGTACGCACTTATGCTCTAGAAAAAAGTAAAAAATTTGATCAAACTTGGATTTCAAGTTTGTGGGTTTAAAAAAGATTTTAAACAGCAATGAAGTATAACATACCTTGCGTAGAAGGCCCACCAGTGGGATCGTCTTGCTGATAGTGACTGACTTTTCTGCGCAGATTTCTTTAGTTATCTGCCATGCAGGTTTTGAGAGATCTCTGATTTCTCTTGCGATTTCCTCTTCTTCTGGAGCTATCATTGGCGGTGGCTTCTCTTTGCTCGTCTTTTGGCGAGAAACTTTAACCAAAACTCGCCCAACCATATCGCAAAGATTCAGGAACCTGTCCAACATTTCGTAGAGGGAATTCCACCTCGTTTTGACTTCCTGAATGAGCTTAAAACATTCCGATGCATGTTTTCTGAGCTCTCTTATTTGGAAATCTTTTAGTTCTTCAGAGGCTCTTCCACTCCTCCGGAAGAACCCAACGATGCGCTTTATTTTCCTTATCGTATTCTTGAACGATGATAGTTCAGGAATATGAAGCTCAGTCTCATTGGCTTCATCATCATGAAGTTCTTTATCTTCACTTTCGTCGTCAATCGGTAACGGTTGTGACTCATCTTCATTTTTAGTAGTTTTGTAGAGCCCTAGGGAATTCGTTACGGCAATATTTAGGTTGTGGGCTAAACAGGCAATGTGCATACTGCTCCCAAAAACGCTTTTGCAAGCGCCTACAATATTTGCCCCATGATCTGAAATGATTGCCTTAACATTTTCTAGGTCTATTCCCCACTCTAAACAAAGCCTGCTGATGATGATTGATAGATTCTCAGTTGTTTTCCTCTGTGGCACTGGCTTCGTTCCAATTATCACTGATTTCATTTCTATTCCTGAAAGAATTGATCTTAACATTAGGTACAACAAGACAAAGAATCAACGGACCATTTGAATAGTGCGCTGTCAATCTAAGATAACTTTCGGTTGTCATTGAATCCGTCCAGATATCTGTATTTAGAAGTATTTTAAAGTTGAAAATAGTTTATGAAGCTTGAATCAGACGTTCACATTCCTTCGATGAGAATAATTACACGTCAAATAATCTGGAAAATTAGGCTATTCTTAAGAATCTTCATGAAAATTTTAGTATTTGTCTCTTAGGCGTTGAAGGCGAAAGCTTCAAAACATTTTTGTGAAATTAAAAAAACTTGGGATATTTAAAATTGAATGATTGGTCTCATTTTTCTTAAACTCTCATAACTTTATTGATAATAATGCTACAAAGGTGATTTTTTTTTTATACCTCCCAAGTTTTTTGAATTTTCTGGAAACGATTTGAAGATTTTTCTCTCCAACGCCTGAGGGAACAAATACTACAATTTTCATCAAGATTTCTAACAATAGCTCAAATTTGTCAGATTATGTCAAAATGTTTTTTTATAAAAAATTTTCAACTCATAACGCTTTCAATTCATAATTGTTTAGGTCTCAAATATAAAAATATGTACATTGTGCACAAAAAGATATAATCAACATACCATCCCCATAGTGCGCTGTCAATCCAAAATAATTTTTTGTTGTCATGGATTCTGTCCATATGTCGGTTGTTAAGACCAAGTTCTTTTGTAAAGACAGAAGAGTTTTCACTTTGGCCTGCAAGACCTTTAACTTTTGCTCCATCATCTTGGTAACTGTTGCATGACTTGGCGGGCGGCACGTCTATATTCAATGCGTGTTTTATACTTTCCTATTTTCCATCCGAGTGGAAAAATGCAATATTACTTCCAATATATAAGGCGGGAAAAGAAAAAATCTTTCCCCAAAGTTACCGTCCTATAAGTCTTCTTCCGACTATCAGTAAAATTTTCGAACAAATGATTTATAGAAGGTTGTTGGACCATGAATGTACGCATAAGCAAATAATAACTGAACAATTTGGGTTTCGACAAAGACATAGCACATTGCATTAACTAGTAAGCCTCACTAATCATATAAGTACCAATTTCAATTTAAATAAATGTACCTTGCTTCTACTGCTTGATTTAGAGAAGGCATTCGACACAGTCTGGCACAAGGGCCTAATATTTGAAATGAAGGAATTGAATTTCCCCTATATCTAACCAAAATAACAATTAGCTACCTGCACAATAGGAAATTTCAAGTACAGGTTAACAACACACATTCTGACTGCCATTATGCCAAGGCTGGAGTACCACAAGGTTCCATATCAGGGCCCAGATATTTTATGTATTATGTAAATGATATACCTTCGACCAAAGAAACTATCAAAGCCCTCTTTGCCGACGATACTGCTATTTTTGCGACTTTTTTCCAAAGGGACATGTCTATTAAATATTTACAAAGACGTGCAGTGATACTAGAAAAATACTTCTAACTATGGAAGCTTAAGATTAATGTTGAAAAGACTGAATTGATAGTATTCACGAAAAGGAAGTACAAAGGTACACCCTTAGCTTCAAGTATGTTTAATCATAACGTCGAAATAAAAAAATCTGTAAAATACTGAGGTCAACACTGGGATAAAACTCTTACGTTCAAAAAGCATGTCACAGAAGCGTGTAAAAAAGGATATAAATCTATAGGTATGCTCTACCCTTTATTGTGCAAGGGAAGTGGCCCAAGTGAGAATAACAAATTAATTATTAACAAAACAATTATAAGGCCTATAATGCTATACGCAGCTCCAGTCTGGAGTAGCGCCTGCATATATAACTATGACAAGTTACAAACGCTACAAAATAAATGCCTGAAAATAATAGATGATACGGACACAGTTAGGGAATGACATGAGAAATTTTCTATCAGTTATATTAGAGACCAAGTTTATATCCTTACGAAGAACTTCTACGGAAATCAATTGAATGATATCAAGTCAATTAGAAACATCCCTCTGATCAATAGCGAAACTGCACACTTTAGGATCAAAATAAACTCCCACACCATATCATACTCTAAGGTAGGATTAAAAATTATGAAGCATTGCCTTCATCTTTGTAAAAAATGTACAGTTTTTATGTTAGGTTAATTTCCATTATTATTCACCAGGATTTGTTAAAATTTTCTCCTGAATCTTTATATTACTGAATAAGTGCAATATCACTTGACACATGCGAAATATTACTACTACAAATTATAATAAGAGTAGGCTTATTCCGAACAGGATAGATACTACGGATGAGAAGTCATGTATGTATGCAACTATTAATGTGAAATAACTGATCAATAAATGTTTTTATGAAATTGAATTGAAAGGCAGTTCGCCTTGTGCGGTGAATCGAGTTACATGGGGGAACTCTCTTCCGGTGGGCGATTACAAACTCGTCCCCGGCTAACTGCGAAGAATACCCCCACCATTGGGCCCCATCGCACAAAATATAATGTTCCCTATTTCCTAGGTCCGTAAGGAGCGGGAAGGCTTGAATACAGCTTGCAGAAGGTCTTAAGGGATAACTCAGTGGTGGGGGTACAGTTTTCAGATCCCCAGGGATGAGTTTGTACATTCCCCTTCCTGTGGCCCAGGCAGCCTTCCCTACTATACCCGACCAGAACCGACGGGGGGAAGGTGGCCTGATTCCCCGTCTACCCACGCGCATGACCGCCCATTCGGATCCGCCGCTAACCCAGAGTCCACTTTCATTATTCTTTCCAGGGTTCGACTCACGGCTAGTACCAGGACCGCCGCTCCGGGAAACATTCACTTCACACCTAGCTCTTAATGAAAAAATTTATATTTTTTGGAAAACACACTGATTTCTTATTATTTCCATTTCAAACCGCTGTTGGTTTCCTTATAGAGGTTGCCCCAAATCCGAAACCCTGGCAGGACAACACGCAGGTGCAGTGAAACGACCCTTTACGAAATAGTGAAAGATTCCTATGGTGGCAATTAATGATTAATTTTCCTATATAAAAACTTGTATAATTTTTTCAGCGATTCTTCGGGCTAATGTGGGATTGTTGTGGATCCGAAAAACATCTCGACTCAATTATGTTCGTTTAAATGTATCGGTTAGTAGCAACCTTCTCCTTGGTGGAATCTCCCAAAGGTAGCAGCATACCTGGAAGAGAAGTATTGGATGTTCTCTTGAATCTGAAAGAAATTTCTAATCCTGATGATTGGTAGGCACTGTGGACCGGAAAAATAGATACCATTGTCGATAAAGGTATAAATGCCCATCAGCTTAGAGTACCAGTGGAAATGTTAGAAGATAACGATCATTTTCTTTCCACGACTTTGAATTACGTTCTGACATACGTGTCTGGATCTGTTATCGAACGAGGTCGCACATTTTAAGAAACGTGTACCTGATCCAAAAGGATGGACAAACACAAATAGTACAAGAGAGGAATATTTGTCCAGCACCACGCAGAGGGAACATTCGACAGCAAACTGAGGTCGGCAAAGAGCTGCTTCCCAATGTAGAACTCGACTCTTATTATGAGAAGGAGAAAGAGCAATCGTACGCTTCACAAGGAAACATTGATATCGGTAAAGAACCGAACCCATCAAAAAGGCCAATCGCGGATGTAGCTTCGCCAGGGGGCACATGTATCGTTGAACAACCGTGCACATATTCACTCAACCGAACACAACAGGTTCCAGCCCAGGACATCTATGCACCAGGCCCGTCAGGCCTACAGCGTCCTGAGAGTGAGACACGACCAGGATGCAGCGTCGTCACATCGACAATCACTGCAGCCGCAGCGCCTTCCCGAAATGTACAGCACACAAAATACAATGTTCCCCATTTCCCAGGTCCGTAGGGGGCGGGAAGGCTTGCATACAATTTGTAGAAAACGTTGAGGGGTAACTCAGTGGTAGAGGTATAGATCTCAGGTCCCCGGGGACGAGTTTGTACATGCCCGCGCCTTCCAGACGAAGATGTATCGGTGAACAACCGTACATACCCGCTCTCGTTCGAGCACATAAAGTTTCAGTCTAGGACATCCATGTGCCAGGCCCATCGAGTCTAGAGCGTCCGCACACTGAGACACAACTTCGAGCTGGTGTCGCCGCACAGGAGCCCCATATGATTGGTCAAGCAGAAGAAGAAATCGGTACCGACTTCTCGAGGGATGATCGCGAGTGAATTGATATGCGTCATCTTATAATTAGGGAGAGTTGGGAACCATCAATTTATTTCATACTTTATAAAATTTCTTTCCTCAACTCTCGCCTCTACGAGCCTTGTTCGCCCAGCGAAGAGTGTATCTCGCCGTTCTGTGATCGACGACCAAATCTGCGGATCGCTCCTCCATCTTCGACTCCATGCGAGGAAAGTCGGACGGCTGTTGCGTTTGCCTACACGATATCCTGCGACCTAATCAGCGAGCTGATCGTTTGAAACATCTTCGTATAGATATTATTCGTAATATAAATATTGGAACGTCATAGTATTATAATAGTACATTATTCCTATCATTATATTTTACGTAGATATACATTACATTATATTTTGTGTATTATATTTATATGTATTATTCTATTATTATTATTACATAATAAAAATGAGTTGTTTTATGTTAGAAAATTATGTTATCACTTTACCAACTGAATTTTGAATTATTCTATTATTTCAAATTTTGAAATATATTTTACATCATTAATGCATGCATACAGAATTCATAAATATATACGCGTATGTAATATTGTTACATTATCATATTACTTGAAATGACTAACTTCGTTCAGTTATTTTAAAACAGGTCAACTTCGTCAATAACATATGGTACACATTTATCATACAAAAGAATTTGATAATAGAATTCTTATTTTTCGTTTAGAATATAATTTGCTATAATTAAATGTAATGTTGGGAAAAAGTTAGCCGAGGCATTGTGCTCCAACCACGACCGCGCTATATTCGGATTGCGTCGCGCGCCCAGAAAAATAAAATATTGATAGAAGCAGCGAGAAGGGAGTCCCCGCTACTCCGCTCGTGCGCGCGGAAGGGGTGAAAACTGAGAGAAAAGGCTCCCACCACCATGCGTCGCGGGTGGGAGAGACTGCGCGCTCCCACATGAAAGAACGTGTTTCAGCCACCAGAGCTGATTGAACCTCCAGCTTGCGACCGGTAAGGCTAGGTTGGTCAGTCAACCTTGACGTCTCGCTCTTCCAAGCTTTGGGAGAATCTTAATACATATTTTCTTCTTCAATCCTTTTCAGGACTGAAGATCAAACGAAGGATCTTTATTTTTCTGACGTCATCTGTATATATA
>WSXT02062611.1:0-12592 GCA_011762715.2 Neuroterus valhalla
ATTCTCTTAGAATGAAACTGACAGTTCAGTCGTTGCTTGGAATGAAAGTTCATTCCAAGGAATTTAGAGTGTATATTAATTTCACACCTAAGGATATATATTCAACCAATAACTAGGACAATATGAAATACATCGATATATTCGGAGTCCCTTGCAAATAAATTGAATTCACTTCTCCATACTCTTCTATATATATAAAAATGAATGTTTGTCTGTATGTCCTTTATAGAATCGTAAACTATGCATTTGATAATGTGATGATTTTCAGCAAAGATATTGTGCATGAGCCCACGAAGATTTCTGAGTTGGTACGACCAATTTTCGACAGATGGCGCCACTGTCATTCGTGCTTCTCTACGCGACGGCGAATCCACCGCCACAGGGTGCGTCTAGTAGTAAATAAACATACCTCTTTTTATCATTCCCGTGTGGAAATAGCCCAGTTTGACCCGGCCAGAAGAAGGTTTCTAGCCGTGTCAAAACGGGTTATTTCCACAAGGGTAATCTTCTTAAATATCTCTTCCAACTCATCAAATTTTGTTTGAAAACCTGAGGAATCCATCAATTGTAATTTCTCAACTCCAATCTATCATTTCTCCTACAATTCAGAATGATTTGGAATTTATTGAAGTGGATTTAATAATTTCAAATTCTATGAACCACTTTGATTTGAACTTGCAGAGAACAAAGTTTTCCTCCTCTTTTATTCGATAATCCGATCGTCGAAATAGTAGAATGCATTAGCAAAAGTCGACACTCCGAATGGGACTTTTAAACAAAGTTAAATTAGTCAGCAGCACTACAGAAACCAGCACAGACCTTTGAATCATAAACTAAAACTTGGTGGAAAGTAATGCAATTTCAGATTAGGACCGTTTGACTGCGCTTAATCAATTAGCAACTCGGGTTGCCCCGAGGAGTTCCCTTGGTGCACAACCAGTGTCCGAAAAATATGTCAGATCCATTTCCTAGCGTTAACCAGTATAACAAATCTGATTGCGAATGTCCTTGCATCCGACACAATTGATAGAAAATGATTTACTTTTCAAAATTTCAAACATTCTTATAAATCAGGGGGTGAAATCATGATAATATCGGTGATAACGGCCCAAAAAAAACTTCCTGAAATGAAATTTGTGAAGGCGAGAGAAATTTCGTAATACAGCACTTTAAAAAACCAGTCCCGTCGCGTTTGCTCAGTTGAGAATCGCCTTCAAAGGTATGTCGGAGGATACTGATATTTTCATAAATCATAGAAAGGAAAAAAACATGAAATAAATAATATTTCACCTATTTTTCTTCATGAACTGGATTATATCATGCAGTTGATCTTCCACACTATAAATCATTTGTGTACTTGGTTAGAAAGAATACGAGTTTTATCTTTTGTCCCTACCTACGTTTGACACAGGCATATCAAGTCTCTCTGGAGCTACCAAAATCAATAAAATATGTATTGATAGTAAGGTTTTAACTGATTCAAAAAATTTTAATAAAAATTATAAAAGCGGGCAGATGAGAGACTCGATATGCCTGTGTCAATAGTAACTGAAGACAAAAGATAAAACTTGTATTCTTTCCAACAAATTAAACACATAATTTGGAGTGTCGAAGATTAAATACATGATATTTAATCCAGTTCATGAAGAAAAATGGGTAAAACATTATTTATTTCATGTTGTTTTCCTTTTTATGATTTATGAAAATATCAATATCCTTTGACATTCCTTTGAAGACGATTCTCAAATGAGCGTATGCGACGGAACTGGTTTTTTTAAAGTGCTTTATTACGGAATTTCTCTTACCTTCCCAAAGTTCCTTTTGGAAAGTTTTTTTTGGGGATCTGAATATATTTTGGAACACAAAAAAATTTTTATTCCTGCACAATGAATGAATAATCCTGGCCAGTTCTATCATTGTTATCTAATTATATCGATTTGTCGATTGTTGTTTTATATAAATGGTTAGGATATGACGTCTGTTATCATTTTTACATTCTCATCAGAGAAGATATTAGATTTGTGTAAAATTTGTCCCCCCCCCCCTACCCCGTTTTTGTCAAATTTCCACGCAATAACTTTTGAAGAAAAAAACATCTATTTGATTAGCCTTTGGTACACACTTTTAGTGTCAGAAACTAAAGGTCAAGTTTGTTAGCCAGCTATTTTAGATAAAAATTCAAAAAGTTGGAGCATTTTTAAAATTTTGGAGACAATTTTTTTCAAGACCTAGAAATCGTTAGTACGGCTTCCTGTAGTAAGTAATGATTGGAACAATTTTTTCATCATTAGTTTTTTTTAATAAAACAAAATTGTCAGAGTGATGGCATTTTCAAAATTCACAAATATAAACAAAAATGAGAACTTTCAGCCAAACGACGCAAGGTATGAAAAAAGGTAAATAACAAAAAAAAAGTTTCTTTATCGGAGGTCTACAAGATGATCTTTACAAAATTTTTAATTTCCTCAAAAAATGAAAAATTTAAATTCTGGTCGCACAGACAAAAATGAGAAAATAAAGGTCTTGTTTTGGTCAAACTGTGCAAGGTACGCAATGTACTTTATTTGGGAATTTTCTTTTGAGAAAAGTATTAAAGATAAAAAGGTGAAAATTTTTTCTGGATATGAACATACATTTCTCTCAAGAATGCAATTGCCTGAATGAAAAAAAGGGGGGAGGGGGCGACCATAAATGGCGACATGTCGGTGGGGAGGTTTTCTTGCTACCGTAAGTGATTGAAGACGCTGTAATGAACCAATCGTTACCTTTTTTTTTTTTTGATGTTCCTTAGGGTTTTTGTTAACAAATGAACTAGTATCAGCCAAAAATCTTGAAAATTGTTCAATTAAAAAAATAAAACGTGAAGAAAGGCTACAAATCCTCTCTTCCGTTTTGGAAAAATTTTGATCGAGTGCGCAGCACGAGATGCGCGATGAGAATGTACTCTTTGAAGCCGGGGAAGCTTTGACAAAAAATAATTCGCATTCGTCAAATGGAAGTTGTTGACATTCTGCTTTTGAGTATCAAAAGCTCTATATACAAACGTAAAGAAGTACAAAAACCGAGCGCGAAACGCGAGATTCGACAGACCCGCGCCCTAAGTGCGCTCAAACTTGCGAGCGAAGCGCGCGATGAAAATGCGCCCGCACATCGTGAAGATTTTACATTATTAGGATCAATCATCGCTGGATACATTTAATCTTATTCCATAAATTTCGAAAAATTTGATGCGAATCTCAAATTCCATAAATTTCTATGAATGTCATAAGTTTCCTAAAATTCCCACAAATCTAATACATTCCCTTATATTTCATAAATTACAATAAATATTATCAATAACCACAAATTAGATAGATTTCACGAATTTTTGTAAAATTCATATATTAACAACAATTTTTCTAATTTTCTCAATCAAGATAAATAACCATAATTCTCAAATTTCTGTGCATTGGCTAAGTTGTCGCGAATTCAAGTGAAAAAGAAGATCCTCTGACTTTTGGCATCTCACCTCTGCCACTCCAATCCTGACTTTTTCAATCCACAAGAGACCGTTAAAATACTCGAAAGACTATTTGAACTTTATGGGATTTCTCATAAATGGGATCCAGAATATAAAATAATCACACCTATTCCTCTTTTCGCAGATTCTTCATGTTTGGAAAATCTCTCATTGATCAAACATGAACCACGCTGAATGAGTGTTGGTTCATTAATTCGAAAATGCAGCACTCAGCAAATTAATATTCCATAGAAGTTGCATATGGTCGGTCTTCCAAACTTCCGTTCCTGATAGTTATTACCGTATTATTTCAATTCTCGAAAGTTCAATATTGACTGTCGTTTAAAACAGAGAAATTAGCGTATTTCGAATCGCACTGTTTGATCATTTCATAGTGTGTGAATAAGAATCGGTTTTCAATATCTCACGTATAATACTGATCATGTACACATATGCAATTCGGCTTGTATGTGCGCACATATTAGTGATTTCCAACCGATGGACGTTAATTTCGCAAGCTATGTACAATCCCAAGGCAAATTTGAACCTCCCATCTAAGTTCAGTAATATATCGATCGCACGGAGAGCAGAGATAAGGAATTTTGTTACCAGATATCACAGATATATTCCGAAATTCAAGAAAAAAAACTAGTTCACTTAAGGGCGATGGATAGTTTCGACTCAGATTTTTATTTATGCGTACGGCACTGACTTCCGTATTTATTTGCTTTTTGGGTCTTTTTCGAAGCAATAAGGAAAATTTAACAAAAAACCAGGGTCTTTCAGGATCTATAGATCAAAAAATTTCAAATGACTTATCCTTGGGCTGATGAAATAAATATTTTCATCGTAAGTATGAATATTCCGGAATGCAGAAATGCTCCGGTAGCAGACGATGTCAGCGAGACTTGTTCAGCAACAGCGAGACCGGTCGCTATTTTATTTTTTCCCGCACAACACCAACATCCAACAAGGGGACCTTAAGGTCACCTAATTTTTGTTTCGGTCGATACTCTCCTCAGTGATAGACACCTACTAGAGGTTTTCTGAGAAAAATCAGGGAGGCGCAATTTTGGACCATTTTTGAGAAAAATGCATTAGAAGAGTTGCGAGCGGATGGTCGTTGATCTAACGTAACTGTATTTTCAAGCACCTGGTAGCTCACCCGGTAAGGCGTTGAACTAATAGTCGCAAGGCTGCACGCTCGATTCTCGCTGCCTGCACTTTTTTTTTGAATGCAAAACTGTTTATCCATTCATTTCCTAATAATTTTTAATAAAATTAAAATTTTGATTGATTGTTTATCAGTTTTTGAAATGAAAAGTCTGTTTTGACAATTTATTATCTCTCGTTTGGAAAGTTGTGTATTTTCTTTCAAATTATTAATTATTTAATTATTTGTAGTATTTATATTTTAATTGAAATTAGGAAATAAGTGTTTCAAACGAAAATTGCGATACTACGTAATCCTGATGATACATATGTATAAAAATTATGCAGAATAAATTTTACTGTAAGTTATTAAATGTTCGAAAAATAATTGACAATTATTCCTATGTTTTATTTTTGGTATTTTGTATGGAACATTTTCATGCCGTGCAATTTTCGTTTGAAACACTTATTTCCTAATTTGAATTAAAAATATTAATACTACAAATGATTAAATAATTAATAATTTAAAAGAAAATACACACCTTTCCAAACGAGAGATAATAAATTGTTAAAACAGACTTTTTATTTTAAAAATTGTTAAACAATCATTCAAAATTATAATTTTATTGAAAATTATTAAGAAACGAATAAATAAATAGTTTTGCATTAAAAAAAAGTGCAGGCAGCGAGAATCGAGCGTGCAACCTTGCGACTATCAAGTCAACGCCTTACCGGGTGAGCTACCAGGTGCTTGAAAATATATTTACGCTAGCTCAACGACAATCCACTCGCAAGTCTCCAAATGCACTTTCTTCGAAAAAGGTCCAGAATTGAGCCTTCCTGATTTTTCTCAGAAAACCTCTAGTAGGTGTCTATCACTAAGGAGAGTATCGACCAAAACAAAAATTAGGTGACCTGATGGTCCCCTTGTAAGACATATTCCCGGTGGTCCGCTTTGATTCCTAGATTCCTTGCAAGACAATGGTCACCACAAAATTCGCGATTCACATCGCGGAAGAGCACGGTCCACTGAGAGAAACTGACAGGTCCTATGTGTGAAGTCAGTGAGAATGTAGTTGTACGCCAAAAGAGCAGACCACGCGAGTCAGCGCTGCTAACGACACTTATCGGGGCTCTTACTTATCGACGTATCCAGACCCTGCCAAAGTTCGAAATAAGAAAGTGAATTATAATTGCCTGAGAAGAAATTTAAATAGTTCTGGTAGATACCATCTCCAAACGCACCAATTCTAGAAATAAACAAATATGAAATTATTTATAAATATAAAAATGTAGATAATATTTATAAATCTACTAATTTCAAGATTGAAAATGTAGTGACTTTAGCAATTTTGAAATTATAATTCAGTGATCAGATGATTTAGGAATATTATCAACAATTCTACAGACGGGCCAGTTCAAAAATCTCAGGTTTGCAAATATGGTAGTTTTACAATTTTGAAATTTATTTATTCGTGACTAAAAGAATTCAGATTTAAAAAAAAAGGTGTAGGAGATCCAGTTGAAAAATGGTACAATATTGCACATGTCATAAATTTGTCAATTTTAACATTTCTAATTCAGTTATCAGGTAACTTAGGAAAATTATAATCAAATTTACAGACAAGCCAGTTTGTAAATTTCAGGATTGCAAATATAGTAATTTGTAATTTTGAAATTCATTTTCTGGCGACTTAATGGACTAAGAGTTTGCGCAAAAATTGTGTAGAGGATCCAGTTTAGAAATTGTACAATATTGTGCATGCTATAAATTTGTCAATTCCAAAATTCATAATTCAGTATTCAGATGATTTAGTAAAATTATAAACAAATCCACAGACGGGTCATTCAAAAATTTTAGGATTTTAAATGTGATGAATTGGTCAGTTTTGAAATTTATTCCTTGACGACTAAATGAATCTAGAGTGCAAAAACAAATGTGCAGGGAGGCTAGTTTGAAAATTTTACACTTGAAAATGTGATAAAATTGTCATTTTAGAAATTCATTATCCAGTGATCAGATAATTTTGTGAATTTGTGAAGAAATTTGCAGACTTGACAGTTTATAAATTTTAGGATTGCGAATACCATATAGTCAACTTTTTAATTTTTAAATTCATTTTCTGGCGACTAAATGGATTTAGAGTTCGCGAAAAAATGTGTGTTGGATCCAGTTTAGAAATTGTACAATATTGCAAATGTAATAAATTTGTCAATTTCAATTTTTTATTTCAGTGATCAGGTAATTCAAGAGAATTATAAACCAATTTTCAGACAAGCCAGTTTATAAATTTCGGAATTGTAAATGTGGTGTATTTAGCAATTTTGAAATTTATAATTCAGTGATCAGATGATTTAAGAAAATTATATACAAATTTACAGACGGGCCAGTTCAAAAATCTCAGGATTTCAAGTATGGTAATTTTGCAATTCTGAAATTTATTTATTGATGACTCAAATGAATTGGAGTACAGAAAGAAATGTGCAGGGAGGCTAGTTTAGAAATTGTTCCATTGCAAATGTAATAAAGATTATCTCTAGAATTGGTGCATTTGGAGATGGCGTCTGCCAGAACTATTTAAATATCTTTTCAGGCAATTATAATTCACTTTTTTATTTCGAACTTTGGTGGGCTCTGGATACATCGATAAGTAAGAGCCTCGATAAGTGTCGTTAGCAGCGCTGACTCGCGTTGTCTGCTCTTTTGGCGTACAACTACATTCTCACTGTCCTCACACATAGGACTTGTCAGTTTCCCTCAGTGGACTGTGCTTTTCCGCGCTGTGAATCGCGAATTTTGTGGTGACCATCGTCTTGCAAGGAATCTAAGAATCATAACAGACCACCGGTAATATATCATAGATGTTGGTGTTTTGCGGGAAAAAATAAAATAGCGACCGGTCTCGATGTTGCTGAATAAGTCTTGCTGACATAGTCTGCTATAGGAGCATTTCTGCATTCCGGAATATTCATGTTTACGATGAAAATAGTTATTTCCTCAGCCCAAGGGAAAGTCATTTGAAATTTTTCCAATCTATAGATCCTGAAAGACCCTGGGTTTTTGTTAGATTTTCCCTATTGCTTCAAAAAAGAGACAAAAGCAAATAAATACGGAAGTCAGTGCCGTACCTATAAAAAAATTCTAAGTCAAAACTGTCCAACGCCCTTAAGAGAGAAAAAAATGTCCTCCAATTGTTCAGAAATCAGTTGATAGCAAATAGAGTGAATGTAGCTCAAAAACTCAAACCGTTAACCCAATTTTCTCTCTGAATAATTCAAAGTTTATTTCAGTGTCGACATTGAGTGAAAATGCGAGCTTCACATTTCTATAGTGAGTTTAATGTTTCATTTTCTACGTTTTAATCCCGTTGAAAATTCCACTAAATTTCAAAATAACGTCCGCATAGCAGTACACACGGAACGATATTGCCTGACCGCGAAATTATAAGCGTATTGAGATTGAATGCATTAATAATGTATGCGATTAACTTCGAAGCGCTGTACAATAAATTGGTTCACTCTGTGAGTTGTCGCTAATGATGTACAAATATTCAACAATACCATTCCCAGATTTACGGTGAGAACTTGTAATCAGACTTTATTTTCGGGAACAAGGATGGTACTAGGGACTGATGTTAAATACTGAATAATATTCAGTAGTTTTAAATATACGAAAACCCATATGAATAGGAAGTAACAAAATCTGTTACAATCTTGGATCATTCTGCTGTAGATTAAATTGATACCTTCAGATTTCGTCTAATGATGAAATTTTCATTCGTTGAAAATGAATCTAACGTTCAATAATAAGCACTCTTGCACATGTTTCTTAAATATTATGTTATTACACTCCAATTTTTACAATTGTGTACAATATTCAAATTATGGTCATTCCCCATTATGGATTATTATTGCTATCGAATTCAATTACAGAAAACGACACTTTAGAGAAATGTTGACACACAAATCATTAGTAATCTTAATGTTGTTTTGATAAGAGATTCTTCCAAACTTAGATAACTATTAATACTGTTATCAACACTTTTATGATATTTTTTTGGTTCCTCCTTCGAATTTTCCACTTGTCTTTGTACCTGCCGAAAAAACTTTTGTCGACATCTTGTATTCTGCTGTTACACAATGTCTATATTCAATGTCTAAATATGTCATCTATATTATGCTTCAATTTTTCCCGCTACTTGTAGTCGCCATATTGTTTTTTCTCATTGCGCAACGTATTGTGAGTTTCTTCATCCTTATATCACAACCTTTTTCTGAAGTCCTTGACTTCTATCGTTTCTTCTCTATATGTAATTTCAAAAAATGTCATTTATATCTGTGGATTGGGGTAGACATGTGGGTTCTCTACCATTTTTATATAATTTTTATGTATCCCCCCAATCTACATATATACTCATTTGATGAGTTGTATGTACCAATTATGCTGTGATATACTGTACCGAACGTGCGTTGAAGGTTTTTTTTTGTATCTACAGATTGCGAGACTACGTGAGTGCTTCTATTTTCTTGTTGTTCATCTATTCTGAATGGTTATTTTTATCTTCTGTTCAGGAACAGGAGATATGGGTTTGTGTCCCAACGAAATATAAACATTGACAGAATGGTAAAAATGTGGTAATATACCTGAAGAGGCCTTCGCGGAGCAGACGAAACGTTTTTTTTGCTCCAATGAAGTGCTTCCTGTAAAGGACCAGAAGATCGACATTTCAATTATCCATCTCTCAATTTGAAAAACAGTGGCCGAAACCGAAGAATAACATCTCCATATTATTAGGATCATTCGTCATTAGAAGAAAAATGTTTCTTGACATTAATCTATAATGAAAGTGAGTTGAACAAATCGGATGGGGTAATTATTTATATAAATGATTGTGTCAAAGAGACTACAGAGATAGTTCAAATAGGTAATTTAAAACTATTAAATTGATTTGTTTAAATAATAACATAAATCTGGTAATAACTGCTTTATACAGATCTAATGATATGTCATGTCTTGAATTTAATATGAACCTGAACTAATTTCTGAATAGCACTAAACACTACAAAAACCATTTGATTATTTGAGACTTTAATATTGATATTTTGAAACAAAATAATATTAGTGAAGATTTCCTGAACAATCCACTTGAAAAGGGTTTTTAACCTAGTTTCATTGGTGTAACTATACCAGTGATTGAAAGTGGAACTGGATCATGCATTGATAACATATTTGTAAAGAACAGAAATATACAAAAAAAACTTTTAAGATATTTACGTCTTTTACTGATCATTATCCACTTTTTATTGAAATAAATAAACCACCTACATTAGAAAACACTGAGAAAGCATACTCTTAAAATTAAAAAAAAATGGTCATTATTGCAGCATCAACAAGCTGGGGAAAATTTAAATCAATCTATGATCCGAATAGAGGCATTAATAGGCTAATAAAAAATTTACAAGATTGTGTATAAAAGAAAGACATATAATAACCTTAATAATAAAAACAAACCAAGAAACAGTTGGATTACCAAAGCCATTATGATATCTTCTGAAAAAAAATAAATACTATATAATAAGCTTAAGCATGATCCAACTAACGTATATCTTAAGAAAAAATATGAAAGCTATATGAAAAGCCTTGATGAAGTAAAAAAAGATGCAAAAATAAAATACGATAGTAATCTAATAAATAAGAGCTGCAACAATGCTAAACGATTTTTGAAAATAATTAACACAAAAATAGGAAAAATGAGGGAAACTAAGAATAAAATTAAATAAATTCCCGTTAACGACAATAATGAAGAAACCAAATAGTAAAAACTTTAATTTTCCACTATTCAACCCTAATAGTTTCTCCATTATACCAACTGACCACCTTGAAGTACAGACAATAATTAATGAAATGAAGAATAAAAATGGTGCAATACATCAAATTAATATAATAACTCGAAAAAGTTTATCCCCATACATCTCTGATGTTTTGGCACACATCTTTTATCTATACATAGAGAAATCAATTCGGCCAGATTCGCTGAAAGTTGCTGAAATGGTGCCAATTTACAAATCTTCTCACAAATGTGGAATTTGTAACTATAGATCGATATCTTTGATATCAAACATTGCTAACATTCTAGAAAAAATAATACATTAAAGGCTATACAGTTTCATATCAAAAAGCAAAATTTTATCAGAAAACCAATTCGGCTTTATCAAGAATAATGATAATCTAGATAAGAGTAAGTCTATAGCAATTACCTTTTTAGACTTGGTTAAGGCTTTCGATTGTGTCAACCACGATATACTGCTAGATAAATTATATAACTATTGTGATTTGTCGAATAGGCTTTAAAAAGTCAGAATAGGATATCATGTGAGTACTTTTGACATAATAAACGCTGGCGTACCCTAAGGAACAATTCTTGGGCTGCTACTCTTTATATCATATGTTAACGATTTATGACGCGCTCCGAGAAAAGGGACCTAAGAGCAAAAAAATCGATTGAAGGATTATGGTCGTTTTATATTAATTAAGGATTGCTTTCTAATTATTCGTAAACAGAAAATTTTTTTGTCGAGTATTTTTTGAGCTATTGCAATTTAGAAACAGCCGTTCCAGCTGAAGCCTGTCCAGCTCTCGCCTGTTCTTTCCCTTCTCCTCTAAAATCAGCGTTTTCGCTCTTAGGTCCCTTTCTTCTGAGCGCGTCACATTTACTAATTCAAATACCAAATAACTCTATTATTTCCTATGCTGATGATACAGACATGTTTTCTATTGGTAATACTTGGAAAGAAGTAGAAAGTAAAATGAACAATCAACTTATAATTGTGAATGAGTGGCTAGCACTGAATAATTTAGTTTCGAATTTAGAAAAAACTGTATCTATTACTTTCGGTAATTATTGTGATATTGTTCCTGTAGAGCCTATATGAATAATCCGAACTTATTACAAAAAGTTAAAAAAAGAATATTGAAAATTGTGAATAAAAATACCTTTGTAAGTGAGAACCAAATGAAAGTCAGCCAATTATTTACACATAAATCACTCCACTACTATTATAAATTTAATAGTGATAAGGTTGGCAGCACAAGTAATACTTCCTCTTATATTTGAGTCTTTAATTATAGTTTTAGTCCAAAATTATACATAAGTATTTTTTATCAGTGCCCCGCACAGGCAATTGCATTTGCCTTTGGAGGTTACAGGTTATATATGTTTTGTATATTTATAACTTGTAAAATACTAAATAAATATTATTAATTTTGGAACTCTGTTTTAAGTACGTTTCATAGTAAAAAGATTATTTTCCTTTTGTTTCCATGAAAAGTTCTTAAATCTGACTGATGTGATGCGCAACAAGCTTTGAATCTGTTTTTTTCCTCCATCGAGTTGAGCAAATCGCATTTTGCATACTGTCCGGAAAATGTGCTTTCTACGTAGAGACGACCAAGAAGTTTCTGCCGCACCATTCGAAAACTTTCAAGTCCATGAATGCATCCGACTCGTTTCTCGTTTTCAGCTGCATAATCATGGCAGGGGTTGAAACACTACTTTAAAATTCGAGAGAAACAGGCGAGCACGTTTCAGATTAATAGCGGGCAAAATCCACGGAGTTATGGACCCCGATGTGAATATATTCGTCATACTAAGCCAGGGTATAACGCTTATTAAAGAAACCGTGGAAAAGTGCAATTTACAGTGTTTTATTCGCTGGAATTAAACTGCGGCCGACATCTCTCTAGGCAATGGAAAATTACCTCTTAAAATTGGATCAAATTCAGAAATGATTCGCAATCAGTCAAAGCTCGAAATAATTAGAAAAATAGTTGCATTTCGAGACCGACGGCAGTAGCTGCGTGGTTACTTCCGACTTGGGCGGGATCTCAAATGTCAAGCATGTTTGGGCGCGGTTAGCGCTCGGGTGGGTGACTGTTCGGGA
>WSXT02062622.1:0-12592 GCA_011762715.2 Neuroterus valhalla
AAGTCTCGTGTTGTTATGCCCCGCCTATTACGCCAGAGCGCAAAGAGCGGATCATCTCAAACCGGGCTATTGTGTAAGTAATAGCTACATAAAATGATGAAACAAATCAAAAGTAATAAAATGTAACATAATTAACCCCTGCGTGAGATCAGACTTGCAAAAAGTGGGTTAACACGACTGGCTGGTAAATTTTGTCGCTGGTGATTTATAAAGCAGGGGATGTAGAGGAATTGTTTAAAATAGGCCGTAAAGGGCATTTAAACGATCCCCAAGCGCTTTCTCGCGGGGGTGGCTCTAAAGTGAATCGAATTTTCAAGCGTGTAACCCCACACGCTTTCAACTTGAGGGGACGTTGTTCCTTTAATGTATGGTCTGTCCAACTGTATATATACTTATATTTTCAATAGAAGTTAGTTTATGTGACTTGACCTTTATCAAATTATCATCAATACATTAAAACAAAAAATTTTAATATTGATTCAGATGAATAAGCATGGAAAATTGTAAGACTAAACTACAGAAGTAGGTGTCACTCCCATGTAATGGAAATTAATTACTAATCAACTGATAATACACTGAATAAATGATGTGAAAAGTCGAAAAATTATTGTTAAAGTTATCCCATTCTCTCTGGCTTGATACTCATTAAACGCCAAAGACAATTTTGATTTCCAATGTGGGTAGAAATACTCAGAATAAGTGATAACAATTGTTTATTCACAATAACGAACATTATATAAAATATTTTTAATGTAGTCAGCAACTGTTTTCAGATTTATCAGATAATTTCATGATAGGAATCACCTCTAAGAACTATTTTCTTTCACAATTATCAAATACCTTTTTTATCGGTCAATTTGATACTCCCTTCTTAGTGATTCTTACAACGATGCTAGCTGTGTTGAAAGAATTTTATTGGCGCCACTTGGTAAAATTTTTCTTGAAACAATAGGAAGATATTGTAGAACCGGAAGGCACTTTCTAGTTACCGTTGTCAGATACCGATGATGCTAATAAAAAAAATGACAATCAGCACAAAATATGAGGCTGCTTCTAAAGTTAGAATAATGGAAGGTTTATGTACGACAACATTCTAAATATGTTATTCTATTTTTCATACGTGACGATTGAAGAGGAATCAAAATTTATACTCATATACCGGAGTTTTGAGGTGCTCTAACTGCAATTTGCCATTCCTTCATCGCCACAAAGTTTAATCGAAAACCTAGATAAGTTATTATTTATAAATTATGGCATTCCTAAAGCCAAGTTTTGTAACAGTGTTCTTATAATCCTTGCCGGAAACAGGTTAAAAATCTTACTTTTTATTATCAGAATTGATTCATGTAAAAATTACACACTTTTGAAAAACCTCTCCTATGAACACTGATAATAATATCCTCTTTAACCGAAAGGATGTTTCTCAACACAAATGCGATAAACTCCATTTCGTCTTTCTAACTTCCGGATCTCGCGCTTCACGCTCGATAATAAATGTAACTCGCATTCCGCGCTCGGTTTTGAATTTACCTCGCGCTACGCGCTCGGTCTTTGTACTTCCCTACAATTGTGTATAAAGTTTTGAAACTAAAAAGTAGAATGTCGGCTGCTGTATTTGATAATTGTGGATTCTCTCCTGTTAAAGCTTCTCCGGCTATCACGAATACATTCTCATCGTGTGTCTCGTGCTGCGCTCTAAAATCTAAATCTGTCCAAAACGGTAGAGTTGTTTTGTTGCCTAATTTTTTTTACATGTTGTGTAGTTTTTTCTGGAAATTCAATTTTTTAATTTTATTTTTTACGCCATGCATACAATTTTCGAGTCTTGGGAAAAAAATTAAAACATTTTTCAAAATACTCTCCCTCTTTTATTTTTCATCCAAAATAGCTGGTTAATCAACTTGACCTGTCTTTTTGGTCCCCGGGAACGTGTGCAAAAGTACGATCGAATATAATTATTCATTCGAAAGTTATCGAATTCACAGATTATTTTTCATTATTTTTTGTGTGATCAAAATTGAAATTTTCGATTTTTCGAGAAAATTCAAAAAGTTGTATTAAGGATCTTGTACAGCTCCCAAGAAGAAACCTTTCTTTCCTTCTGACTTTTTTTCAATCTCGCGTTATTTGGCTAAAAATTCTCATTTTCGTTTATATTTTTGAATTTTGAAAATGCCACAACTTTGACAATTATGTTTTTATCAAAAAAAGTCATTAGGATAAATTGTTTCATTTTTTACTTGCTACGAGAAACTGTACTTACAATTTTTTAATTTTGGGAAAAAGTCCCAAAAAAAATTTCAAAATGCTCGCCCTCTTCTATTTTTCATTGAAAATACCTGGTTAATGAACTCGACTTGTCTTTTTGGTCCCTCAAAATGGGTGTCAAAGCACGATCGAATATGATCATTCTTTCGAAAGTTATCGAGTTCACAGATTATTACATTCTCACCATAATGAGGAGGTATTGGTTTTAAGTGAAAATCGACTTTCACGGAATTTATGACATTTCCACGTTTTGAGAATCCTGATTACGAAAAAGTAGTCGTCTTCGTCGTCGTCGTCGTTAATGTCTGCATACTCGATAACTTTTGAAAGACTAATCGGATTGGATTGCCCTTCTGCACACATTTTGAGGGACCAAAAAGAAAGGTCAAGCTCGTTACCCAGCTACTTTGGATGAAAAATCGAAGAGGAAGAGCATTTTGAAAAATATTTTGAATTACTACTTTCCAAGACTCTTACAGAGTTATGGTATTTTAAAATTCAAAAATATAAAATAAATGAGAATTTTTAACCAAATAACGCAAGATTGAAAAGAAAGTCAGAGAGCAAAAATTTTTCTTTTGGGAGCCCTCCAAGATTGTGAATAAAACTTTTTGAATTTTCTCAAAAAATCGAAAATTCCAATTTTTATGGCACAAAAAATAATGAAAAATAATCTGTGAACTCCATAACTCTCGAATGAGTAATCATATTCGATCGTATTTTTGCACACGTTCCCAGAGACCAAAGAAACAGGTCGAGTTCGTTAACCAGCTATTTTGGATGAAAAATAAAAGAGGAAGAGGATTTTGAAAAAATTTTGGACTTGTTTTTCTAAGACTCAAAAATTGTAGGTACATTTTCTTTCAACACTTCAAAAGTGAAACAATTTATCCCAATCATTTTTTTCGGTGAAAACAAAATTGTCAGAGTTACGGTATTTTCACAATTCAAAAATTTGAAAGAAAATGAGAATTTTCAGCCAAATAACGCAAGATTGGAAAGAAAGTCAGAGAGAAAAAAGGTTTCTTTTTGGGAGCCCTACGGGAACGTGAATACAACTTTTTGAATTTTCTTGAGAAATCGATAATTCTCATTTTGATCGCACAAAAAAAAATGAAAACAAATCTGTGAACTGGATAACTTTCAGAAGAATGATTATATTCGAATGTGCTTTGGCACCCATTTTGATGGACCAAAAATACAAGTTGTGTTCGTTTACCAGCTATTTTGGATAAAAAACCAAAGAGGGGGAGCATTTTGAAATTTTTTTTGGACTTTTTTTTTTATCACTCAAAAGTTGTAAGTACGGCTTCTTGTAGTAGCTAAAAAGTGGAACAATTTATCCTCATGATTTTTTTTTTTTTGAAAAAAAATAAAATCGTCAGAGTTGCGGCATTTTCAAAATTAAAAAATATAAACGGAAATGATATTTTTTAGCCTAAAAACGCAAGATATGAAAAAAATTTTGAAGGGAAAAAAATGTTCCTTTTTGGGAGCCCTCCAGGATGATCTTTACAACTTTTCGAGTTTTCTCGAAAAATCGAAAGTTCAAATTTTGGTCGCACAAAAAATATTGAAAAATAGAAAGATGAATTTCTTGGTCAAACTATGCAAGGTACAAGAAAATATAAATGAACTAAACTTGTGCACCGAAAAAAGCTCTAAAAATTTGATAAAATTAACTTCTTGATGAGACAAGTAATTTTTGCTTCATTTATAAAAAACCATCAAATGAATTCATTTCTATCAGGAAAAATAACTATAAAAATGAAATAATAAAATTGTTAGAAAAATGCTTAAGGCTAACACAGGAGATTGATAGAGAAAAGTTGTTCACCCGGAAGACATTCGTCGCAAAAAGTAAAATTGAAAATTAAAAAATTGATTTATAGAAAAACTACACAACATATGGGAAAAATTAGGCTGCAAAACTTCTCTACCGCTATGGACAAACTTTGATCGAGTGCGCAGCACGAGACCTGCGGTGAGAATGTATTCGTTAAAGCCAGAGAAGCTTTAAAAAACGAGAATTCATGCTCATCAAATTGAAGTGGTCGACATTTCGGTTTTGAGTTCCACAAGCTTTTTATACAACTGTAGGGGGGTACAAAGGTCGAGCGTGAGGTGAGACTACCATCAAGCGCGAAGCGCGAGATTCGAAAGACGCGTGCCCTAGGCGCGCTCAAACTTGCGAGCGAAGCGAGTTACGTGCGAAGCGCGCGATGAGCATCTGCTAACGCGGCAGGCAGGATTTTTTCATTATTTTTTGTGCGATCAAAATTGGAATCTTCGATTTTCCGAGAAAATTCAAAAAGCTGTATTCACGATATTGTAGGGCTCCAAGAAGAAACATTTTTTTCTCTGTCTTTCTTTTCAATCTTGCGTTATTTGGCTAAAAATTCTCATTTTCTTTTATATTTTAGAATTTGAAAATGCCACAGCTCTGGCAATTTTGTTTTTATCGAAAAAAATCATAAGGATCAATTGGTTCACTTTTCACGTGCTGCAAGAAATTGTACCTACATCTTCTGCGTTTTAGAAAAAAAAAGTTCAAAATGCTCCCCCTCTTCGATTTTTTGTCCAAAATAGTTTATCAACGAACTTGAATTGTTTTTTTGGTCCTTCAAAATGTGTGCCAAAGGGCAGTCCAATCCGATAAGTCTTTCAGAAGTTATGGAGTATACAGACATAAACGACCACGATGACGACGATGATAACAACAACAGACAGACAGATACCAACGTAAAAACTACTTCTTCGGAATCAGGATGCCTCAAAACGTGGAGATTTCGTAAATTCTGCGAAAGTCGATTTTCACATAAAACCAATACCCTCTCATTGAGATGAGAATGTAATAAGATTTCAAGATAAAGAAGAAGTTATATCTTAATGTTTGGAATATCGTTTAACCAAAACATGGACTCAAACAGGTGTATCTTCGTTTGTTAAAACTCAAGACTGGACATAGGATTCGGCTAACAAGGCTAATGTGCCTGTCGCATGTCAACGGGGAAATGCAATGCGACACGACCCGGCGCCCTATTAATGTCGCGAATGAACAGACGCAACTGTTGAATGTCACGTTGATACTCTATTGTTATCGAAATAAAGTCCTCTATTCCGGCACTCGCAATTATAATGAAATATTATTTTTTTCTTCCATTCTCGTCCACTCGATGGCAGCGATTGCTAATTGGCTCACGCGTATTATCTCTCATGTCAAATTCACTTCCCCAACATTTAAATACATGCAGGTATCGATTTAGTATTAGTTCGATTCGAAGACTGCATTTTAAAAATCTGGAACGTGTGTTGTTCATTACAGTTTGTTTATTCATTATTTTATTGCATAATTTCAAAAAGTATTAGATATTGAAACTGATCTTTGAATTTCAGTAACAGATGATTTCGAAAGAATGCAATTTCCTTTCCGAATGAACTCATCTCCTATGGAAAATATATTGTTTTTCTCGCATTTTCTAACAGTTTCTCAGGTGGACCCGGTGTTTTATTATCAATCATTGACTAAGTTAAGTGTCTTATTAGTTGAAGATGTTGTGGATTTTATTTAAAATATTATGAAAACTCGGTGAAAAACTTTCCTAGGCCATCATATATAACATGAACACTAAAATTAACTGATAATGATTCCACAGGAAAATCCATAATTTTCATATCTCAGCCACATCCACTAAGCATGAGGGTCCATAAGCATCTTCTGCTTACAAAAAATTTTCCTTCATACATTCGTATCTTCGAATACATCTTTTGCTTCTTTCATGAACACACATCTTTTGATACGAGCTCTTGTGAATTTACGACTCTTTTGATCTCTTCGCTTCAGAGTCTTATTCAAATATTCCAACCTTTTTTCTCTGGTCCACCTTTGGGTAAGCTACCATCCACGATATCTAAATTTACTTGTTTCGTTGATCGTTTCTCTTTCATTCTCTCAAATTAACATGATCAAATCATCTCAGCATATCTATTTCATTTTTGTCAAAGAATCTCTGTTCTACACCAAATTCTTTGAGAGCCCAGTCTTACTAACTTCGTCTATTCTATCTTTCATCGATACGTCTACATTCCGCACAGTGGAAAGAAAATCACTTTTTTGGGACAAAAATCATCTGACTCATCAATTTCAAACGGATCAGATCTTTTTTTTTTTTAAATACTCATGAAGAATCGTACTTGAACGTAGATGTGCACGTCTTTTGAATTTGTTATTTAATAATTTGTTATTTATCTTAAAATTTGCAATTGGTCATATTTGCGATATTTACTTAACCCCATTCATCGATATTTCTTCACAAAGTTATAGAATGAGTATAGTTACTTTCTTTGAATAAAAATGTAACTTCTAGATGAATATCCTGTATTTTGTTACTTACACTCACCGCTTTCCTGGGCGCCTATCAACAGAGAACCAGTTTCTCGTATGTTCAAGCTTGAGCGATTCTGTCCCTCCCCTCGAGCCTCGCACGACGCAGCACGACAGCCCATCAGCCTTGAAAAGGCAGTACCGTAATGCGTAGCATAAAAGATGTTCACTTGGAGACTTGCGACGCACGTATTCACGAGACTATACATACGGTCCTGAGTGTTTACCTTCGCCTAGTCAGTCGACGCTTCAAATCTGGTTCGAACTAGATTTCTAATTTTTATCGCCTCAAGACCACACCCCCCGATATTGGCCTACGTCTAGGCGATGAGTGTATTATGAAAAAATTAATGGATAAAACTGTTAGCTGTTACATTTTCGGATTTCGAATGTATTACTCACATAGATTTTGTTATACAAATGTGAAGAATCAATTTTTAATTGCAAACAAGCACAAGGTAACAATCATAGTTAGAAGTTTTAAAAAATCTTATAAACAAATTCACTTATTTGGCATAGCTGTGCATCGAAAATTGTCTTTTTTGTGGAATCGTTCATTTTAATCTGAAGAACAAGAATATTACACTTTAGAGTTCCATGAAACAACATTTGTCATTGTTATAAACAATTTTTATAAACACAACTGACTTTTATCCAATATTCCAATATTCCCTACCAAACGTCGGAATTGCAACCATGGAAGAGGTTTTTTTGTTTCGCATTTATTAGTATATTTTTCGGTATTTTTGATAATCTTAATTATTTAAAATCATATACCTATACGTATAAGCTTATGAAATTGGAAGATTCACTTGAATATGTTATTCTACGAGAAGAATTTTGGAATCTAAACGGTCATTTGTTTCTATTTTGCACCTTTTAGGAACAAATGAATAAACGTGAAACTGACTGTACTTTGTTTTCTCGAGAATTGTTCTGTCATTTGTTTCCGTTTCGAAAACAAAATCATTTCTTTTCGATGAAAAGAAATGATTCCGCATAAAAGACAAATTTTCTATGCACATAAATGCCAAATAAGTGAATTCGTTCAGCAAAATTGTTAATAACAATGACAAATGTTGTTCCATGGAACTCTAATGTGTACTACTTTTGTTCTTCAGATAAAAATGTATGATTCCACAGAAAAGAAAAACCTCCAATACTAAGATATGCCAAATAAGTGAATTTGTTCAGAAAAATTTTTATAACAATGACAAATGTTGTTTTATGGAACTCTAATGTAAAATATTCTTGTTCTTCACGTGAAATTAAATAATTCCACAGGAAAAAACAATTTTCGATGCACAGATGTGCCAAATGAGTGAACTGGTTTATAACAATTCTTTGAACTATTACCTGTAATTGTTATTTGGTGCTTGTTCGCAATTCAAAACTGATTCTTCACATTTTTATAACAAAATCTATGTAAGTATTACTATCGAAATCCGAAAATGCAACAGTTAACAGTTATATTAATTAATTCGTTTATAACAATTACAAAATACAGGATATTTATCTGCAAGACACATTTTCATTAAAAAAAAGGAGCTTTATTAATTCTACAGCTTTGTGAAGAAATATCGATGAATGGGGCTAAGTAAATATCGCAAATATAACCAATTGCAAATTTTGAATTTAATAACAAATCATAAATAACAAATTCAAACAACGTGCACCTCTAAGTTAAAGTACGATTAGTGATTAGTATTTTAAAAAAAAGTTCTGATCCGTTTAAAATTGAAGAGTCGGCTGATTTTTGTCGCAAAAAAGTGCTTTTTTCCACGGTGTATTGTCAGTATACAGCACAGTGGATGCAAGTACAAAATTTTATATCCCAAATTTAGCTTTATTTATCTGGCTTTATATTTAATTTGCCGAAGCTTTTGTTGAATAGGAATACGCAAAATGTAGCTAGCATCAGGGGTCTAACGCAGTCCTCCTAGAGATAATTCTGACAAAACTGATGAATAAGGGAAGGATAAAATGCAAAGAAATCAGGGATAAAATATTTAATAACTTCTAATGAATACAGCAACATTTTCACGAGCATATTAAAACTAAGAACTAGTGAACAGAAGCGTTTTATGTAAAGTATAAATTTAAATTTTGTGCCACTTTGGTCGTTTCATGTCTTATGGAGATGCAGTTTCATCGACACGATTAGAGGGAAATTGACTCGTGGCTACTTGCGAGCACAACGCTGCCAATATCCACAGGACATAAATGTTTTACATGCAATAAGGCGTCCGTCCCGGCTGGACTAAACTGCCCACAGGCCAATTTTATTGCCTGATCGCAAAAGGGAGATTTTGCGGTCAGAATGGCACTGCGAGCATTCTAGGTGTAAAAAAGGCATCCGCATAAATGTAAAAGACGTCCCATACCGTGAAAAAATTATGTTCTTAGTTATGGTCATCCCTGAAGATAAAAACAAAGATTTTGATTCTTTTTCATGTTTTATTCGATCGTCTGGATATCAAAAGTTGATTGAATGAATGGATGTTTTAAACTCTTTTAAGTTGAGGAGTATTCGCAATCAAATTCATTACAATATTTAGATAAACAAATTGATATTCTATAAAGGAAAACCCTACTTTTTAAACATATTCTGAACTATTTGTTCAAAATTGTACAATAACGTTTTGGGATCAGACTGATTCTCTCATTAGAACACTTTTTACATTTTTCTGAATTTAAAAGGATCTGTTTGTGAGGAATAATAATTATGGATGTGTCTTAAGTGCTCATATTCGGAAAATTCCTAAATCTGGTTATGTGAAAACATGTTGTCATTCAACATGGATTCAATTTACAAAAAATAAAAGATAATATTTTTATATATGTTATTTATTTCATATTTTCAACTGGCAATAATTGCGCCCCAGTATTTGTAAATATTTCTCACAAACCATCCCTTCTAGTTTCTGCGGAATATGAAAGGTAATCTGATAAGGGAACTGGTCCGATTCCGAAACGGTATCGTACAATTCTGAATGAAAGGTCAAAAAGGAGATGTAAAAAAATGTAGTTTTTCTTTATAAAATGTCAACCCAATATAATGTTAATCCTAAAGAGTTCAAATCTAATAGTAGTACATTTAAGCTACGAAGAGTTCGGAGGAATAATGCTTTTCTACATGTAGAGCACACTACTTCTACTTTTTACATTCTACTTTTTTTGTTCTCTTAAAAAATGGAAGATTTCAGTTTGAACCGCCGTCCAAAGTAGAACTCTTTTCAAACAAATTTTTTTTAGCGAATTATTATCTTATTAATATCTATGTTTCATGCTTTTGTTTCATTTAATCGGCACCTAATAATATATACCAATCAAAATTTTCATTCTCGTTTCCATATCCCTGTCTAGTACTAATATATCTCGGCAGTGAACCTTTTATTAGAAATTCAAAACTCGATTTTCGAGATTCTTCCTCTGTCCCGCGAAATCGTAAAAATGCTCCTTATGTTCATTTGAACAGAAACTTCTAGAAAAACTCCAGGTGTTCTACATTTATAAGCCTTCCCATATTAAGGCTCATGAGAGGAATGTTATTAAAATATCCTCTAGTACATTACGTACACATCCCTCAAGATTCTTTGTTCAGAACTCTATTTACATAACGACAATTTTATTAACAAAATGAGCCAAAATATAGGGCTGATGCTGTTTCTATCAAGACATGCAATAGTAACAAAAGAATTCTTCCAAGACGTGAGTGAGGTTGCGCAATACGCATCATTGGCATACCTTTGAATCAAAAGCAAGATATCAGGATTCGAGTCCTCTCTGTTGTCTTTTTTTTTCTCATATAAACTACCTATTCCATCACAAATATATCACAAAACTCAAAAATAGAACGGTTTCGGTACTGCCGACAGAAGCTTTGTTCTTTCGTGTTAAAGGAAGAACATACATTTGATTGTTATTTCATTCATCGATTGGAAGAACACAGCCATCCCCTCACTCTATGCATACATGCACGTCAGTAAAAGAAATATTGAAGAAGGAAGTATGAAGTCGATCGCAATTGGGAATTATTATTTCAAAGAAGTTAAATTATTAAAGTTTGTCAGTTTCAAGTTTAATATGGCGACATGGATCAATCTTTAGTCAATGTTATATAAAATATACAATTTATTGTAATATAGTAATTGAATGAGACTTTCACTACATTATTAGATCGCATTACAAACATACTATGAACATTTAATCACCTGCATAAACCAGCATACGGCAATTATCAAATCTGTGATGTGTACTCCACACGTTATCTATATACTACACCAGAACGGGAGGGAAAGAGGAAGAGAGATAGAGAGAGAGCTGTGTTGGTGCCATGCTAGAGACATTTTCCGTCGCATTGAACGTGACGCGGACGGTGTGTTTCCGTTTTTCGCAGTTAGGTGCGCTCGCTCAGATTATATACCCTCTCAAAAGAAACAAAGCTTCGATATCGCACAGAAATGATTATCAACACTTTTTAAAATAAAAAAGGCTCCTATATTGTTAAAAAATTAATTTACGTGACTATCGGAAAACGTTAGGTCGTATCGCAGCTGTGCAGGGCGATCGGCCACTCTTTCGAAATACCATAAGGTTCGTCTCCAATGCAAAAATGTACTATGCGTATGTTTGCCAAGATTTATGACGGTCAGTTTATTGAAATGGGTAGTCCGAATCCCTCGTCTTAACTTTCTTCGTCCATAACTTGTGCAAACGTATGTTAAATATTATGCCATCCGTCATCAGACTGTACTCACAATCATGTACCATATCCTCTAAATGCCCCTCTGACCTGGAAACTTTCTTTCCTGTTGTTTCCTGCTAAATTTTTAATATTCTATTTAATATCAGTGGCGTTTGGTTCGCTGGCAGCGGGCATCACTGTGTATAAATCAAATGAGAGATATTGGCCGTTTTTGCCGGCGAGGGCGAACCACCGTGTCCGGGCGCGGGAACCATAATTGTTTTTATGGATTATAAATTTCCTTTTTGCCCTCTATCCATTCTTTCCCCAGCCACCTAGCTTGAATGTATAGTTTCGAGTGACAAAAAGTTTATACGAAAAGTTCTGGAAGTCGAACTATCCAATTTATATTTGCTGAGTGATTCTTCAGAGTTTTTAGATGTTTGAAATTTCTACAAGAGGGTTTTTGAGATGACAGTAGCCAACTTTTGAATCTAGGGATTCGTTTAAATTTCCGCAAGCAGAAATGCACAGAGCTGTGTTTTTAAAAGGATATTGTTAATTTTGGTGAAAGCTTCGAATCTAATCAAGATAAAAGTCATTCTGTTGAGATCCATCAGAAATTATTTTCATGCAAAGTTGGCTTCTCTAATTTCCTAACTGATTCCTGGAATTCTGAAAAGGTAGTATTGAGGTAAATGTTTTGTTGTACTTAGTAGACACTGCCAGGAATAATATATACTTGTTTATACAAAAATATATTTCAAACACTTCATTTATTTTCTTTGTTATATGATAAGAATCGTAAGTTTTTCTCGAGATTTAAAAGACTAGGGAAAGTTTTTCATTAGAAATCAATTTGAACTTTAAGATTTTTTCTCTTTGATCCTTTTCACAAGTATAAAAATGTGATTTTCAATACTGTGAAACTGAGAAAAATCGTACATAAGTGATTTTGCGAATGCTTTATTTCTTATATCTGACATTGGTAAAATCAACCTTAACGAAAATGTCACTTATTTGAAGTTTTTCTTTTGGCACGGAGATATAGTGGAAGCATCTCTTCTAAGAAAATTGTAATGGATGAAAATTCAAACCTTTGCGCTAAAATCTACATTTTCTACAGAAGTATATGTATATCCAAACCAGAGTGGTCAGTTGGTCGTGGGGGCTAAGGCTTTGGACCCACGGTACTGTCTGGTTGTGGGTTCGATTCCCGCCTCGCACTCTGGAAGAGCTTCGGCGGGCCATGG
>WSXT02062633.1:0-12592 GCA_011762715.2 Neuroterus valhalla
ACTCCCTAAAGGCCAGAACTATCGCTAAAACATATCAAGAACTCTGGAACTATTGGAGAGGAACTCAGAACTCTAAATTTTTTTTCGAATTTTCAATAGTGGGGGTACAACTTCACAGGGATCATTTTTTATCATACTGGTAACGGAAAATTCGGCATGAGATGTCTACAAAGCGGGTCGAGAGTCGAATTTCCTACTTGCTGAGCGGAACATCCTCCGCACCAAATGGGGCGCTGCAGTGCCACACCAATATGGCTGCGGTGTACATTCTCATTGGCGTTATTTTTATGGAGCAGAAGTAATGAAGTGATAGCAAAGGTATTTCTGAATTTGGAAAATCATATTTTCGGAATTCAATAGTCAATTTAGCTACGTCAAAGCTATACTCGCGTGAATAAGTACGATCGTCCTCCAACTTATTCAACTTAGTCTTCAAACAAGCGTTCTAATGTCAGAACCCCACGATACCAGAAAAATGATTACAACTCGTGTTAGTGATTGCAATGTACTTATGACCATAGAATGAATAGTGATCAATATCATCAAAATGTAGGAAGCAGACCAGTAAATTCTTGCGGTTATCTTCTTCAATATTCACTTTTTTCAATTATTCGCTGCATTTATCTACTTCTTCAGCTCTTCTTGAATGTTCTGGTTGCTGATTTTGATAATTCCAATTCACTTCGTATTCGCAATCACCAACTCCAAAATTGTTTTGATTTTCCATGTTCAAGTGCAAATTCCATGTTTCAGGCAAGTAATCAGGAACTAATAAAGTTTTGTACATATCAGAGCAACTTATCACAAAAATCATTTGTGTAAACGGAATCATTGAAATTTCGGTCCCTCAAAAGTCTTTTTGGTCCCTCAAAATGAGTGTCAAAGCACGATCAAATATGCTCATTCTCTCGAAAGTTATATGGGGCCGTAGAGACAATATCCGGGCCCGGGGGCAACCATGCACGGCTCCCTCCACCAGGCCCCCCTCAACAATTGTAAAATTAGAATTTTGTGAAGGATTGAAACTGCGGGCCCGGGGGGAATCCCCCCTTTTCCCTCCCCTCTCGTCAGGCCTGAACTTATCGAGTTCACAGATTATTTTTCAATATTTTTTGTGCGAACAAAATTGGAATTTTTGATTTTTCGAGAAAATTCAAAGAGCTGTATTCAAGATATTGTAGGTCTCTCAAAAAGAAACATTCTTTCTCTTTGACTTTCTTTTCAATCTTGCGTTACTTCGCTAAAAATTCTCATTTTCTTTTACATTTTTGAATTTTAAAAATACCATTACTCTGACAGTTTCGATTTGATGGAGAAAATAATGGGGATAAATTGTTACACTTTTTACGTACTACAAGAAATTGTACTTACAATTTTTTGGTCTTGGAAAAAAAAATCCGAAAAAATGTTGAAAATGCTCCCCCTCTTCGATTTTTCATCCGAAATAGCTGGATAACGAAGCCGACCTTCCTTTTCCGGTTTCAAAAAAGTGTACCAAAGCACAATCAAATATGCTCATTCTTTCGGAAGTTATCGAGTATACAAATTACAGACTACAGACAGACAGACAGAGACCTTCGTAAAAATTGTTCTTTCTGAATCAGGGGGTCTCAAAACGTGGAGATTTCATTATATCCGCGAAAGTCAATTTCCGCATTAAACCAATACCTTCTCATTCAGAATAAGAATGTAAGAATGACAATTTTTATCACAAAACAGTTGAATTGATTCGAAAATTCGAGTTTTCGAGAAGAAACTTGAATCCTTATTCATTCCTTCTTCGTGAAAAGATTCATCAGTTTATTTATTGGAACTTAATCTCTTCGTTTGAAAATTGGACTATTCCATCGAAAATTCGTCGCTTCTGTTACAAAGACTTCCATTTTCACTGGAAATTCATCTTTTTAGTTCAGAGTTTCTAATTTTTCGGTGGGAATTCCTTCTCATCATTTTGTTCAGTTCAAGATTACACTGTTTCAATGAAAATGGATTTGTTATGATGGAGCATTTGAAGATATTGTTGAGAATTCAATCACATGGTTAAAAGTTGAACTACTGTGTGAAAAATAAATTGCTTTGTTCAAAGGTTCAACAGTTCAACTAGAAATACATATTCTTGGTTAAATGTTTAATTTTTATAGTTACAAACTGAACTGTTCGGTTGGAAATAAACTTTTTAGTTGAAAAGTCATACTTTTTGGTTACGCCTCGTCTTTTTGGTTGAATATGTTTCAGTTTGAGTTGCAAATTCTTCTTCTGGACTCTCAACGTCAATGATCTGGTTGATGAGAGGTTTTCTGTTTTCCTTCATGAAAATATAAGATTTTTCTTACTTGAAAATTAAACTGTTTTTTGTAAATTTATTCCTTTTGATTTTTACATTCTCATTCTGAATGAGAAGGTATTGGTTTTATGCAAAAATTGACATTCGCGGCTCTAATGAAATCTCCACGTTTTGAGACCCCCTGAGTCGGAAAAAATTATTTTTACGAAGGTGTATGTCTTTCTGTCTGCCTGTCTGTAGTCTGTAATATGTATGCTTGATAACTTTCGAAAGAATGATCAGATTGGATTGCGCTTTTGCACACTTTTTCAAAACCGGGAAAGAGAGGATTAGTTCGTCAACCAGCTATTTTGGATAAAAAATCAAAGAGGGGGAGCATTTTGAACATTTATTTGGACTTTTTTCCAAGAGTCAAAAATTGTAAGCACAATTTCTTGTAGCGCTTGGAAAGTGAAAGAATTTACCCCAATCATTTTTTTCGATGAAAAAAAAATTGTCAGAGTTATAGCAATTTCAAAATTCAAGAATATGAAAGAAAATAAGAATTTTTGGCCAAATAACGTAAGATTGAAAATAAAGTCAGAGAGAAAAAATTTTCATTCTTGGGAGCCCTACAAAATTGTAAACACAACTTTTAGAATTTTTTCGCAATGATTTTTTTTTTTAATGATTTTGTTTGCACAAAAAATTATGAAAAATAATCTGTGAACTTGATAACTTTCGAAAGAATGATCACATTCGATCGGGCTTTGGCACCCATTTTGAGGGACCAAAAAGGCAAGTCAAGCTCGTTAATAAGCTATTTCGGATGTAAAATAAAGAGGAGGAGCATTTTGAACATATTCTTGGAATTTTTTTTCCAAGACTCAAAAATTGTAATTACGCTTTCTTGTAGTATGTAAAAAGTGTATTCAACTCAACCAAGTACGACTCTTAACGAGTTACGCTTACCCCGAAAGGAATTATGGCTTAATGGTGCAAAAAAAAAAAGAATATAAACGGAAATGAGAATTTTTAGCCAAATGACGCAAGACTGAAAAGAAAGTCAAAGAGGAAAAATGTTTCTTCTTGAGAGCCCTACAAGATCGTGAATACAACTTTTTGAAAGTTCTCAAAAAATCGAAAATCCCAACTTCCATCGCGGAAGATATAATGAAAAACAAGGTACTTGTATTTCTTCGTTCAAAAATTCACCTTTCAATGTTCAAAATGGAACTATTTATTTAAAAATTAATTTCTTTGGTAAAGAAATGATGGTTGGGAATGACGTTCTCTGTTGGAAGGGCACCCTTCTTGGTTAAGAATTTGTGTTTTTTGGTTACAATATGAATAATTCGTTTGATACTCCTATTTGGTTTGAAACTTCATATCTTTTGGTAGAAATGTTCAATCATCTTTTTCATCATCAATGATCATCATCTATAATAGCTTCTTCGCTTCTTCTTTTCTGCCATTCTTTCTGTCTTTCTTCCTTTATTTCTTCTTTTTTCGTTCATTTTCCCTTTCTTTCATCTATACCTCCCGTTTTTCTTCCTCTCCCTCCTTTCACCCCTTATTCCTTCCTTTCTCTCTTTCTTCCTTCGTTTCTTCTTTAATTTATTTTTTTTCTCCCCACCTTGCTATCACATTTCCTACCTCCTTTACTCCTTTACTCCCTTCCTTCCTTGTCTCCTTCATTTCCTTTCTTTCTTTCTGCCTCCCGTACTTCCTTCCTTTATACCTCCTTTTCTACAACCTCCCCCTCCTTTCTTTCCTCCTTCTTTGTCTCCTTTTTCCCCTTCTGCCTTCTTTTCTATCTTCCTTCCTTCTTTCTTCTTTGTCTTCCATTTTTTCTTTCTTCCCTTCTTCCTTCCTTTTTTCTTCCCTTTTTTCTTCCCTTTCTTCTCTTCTTTCTCACATTGTTCTTTTCTTCCTTCGATCTCATCATTTGTCCTCATTTTCCTTTCTTCCTTCCTTTCCCCTCCTTTCTTCCTTTCCTTCCTTCATTCCATCTTTTTATTCTTCCTTCTGTCCTCTTTCCCTTTCTTCTCTTCTTCCCTCCCTCCTTCTTTCCCTTCTTCATTTCTTCTCCCCTCCCTTTCTGCCTCTCTTACTTCCTCTCATTCTCCCCTCTTCTTTTCTTTTCTGCCTTTCTCCCTTCCTACCTTCTCTCCTTTCTTCCTTCCTTTTTTCTTTTCTTCTTCCTTCCTTTTTTCTTTTCTTCTTCCTTCTTTTTTCTTTTCTTCTTCCTTCCTTTCTTTTTCCCTTGTGTCCACCCTACCTTCCTCCCCTTCTTCTTTTCTCCCTAGCATTCTTCTTTTGTTCCTCTATTTCTTTCTCAATTTAGTTCTTCCTTTATTGCTTCCTTTCCTCCTTCCTTTAAATCTCCTTTTCTTCTTTCTTTCTTTCCGTCTTTTTCTTCCTTCCTTCCGCTATCTTCCTTATCCTCATTCCCACTTGTCTTTTCTCCACAGGGAATTTTCTTTTTGGTTTAGAACTTCTCTCTAGATAGAAAATTTTCCCTAAAAATTTGTTTTTCTTGTTCAAAATTCAACGTTTAATTGGACATTTGTATTTTTTGGTTGAACTTAACTATTTTTAAATAGAGCAAGAATCGTTATTTCATATTAAAATTTTAACTTTTCAGAAATGTAACTCTCTTCTTTAATTTCGCCTTCTAGGTTTCGAAGCCCATCTGTTCAGAAATGACTGATATATTTCATAAACTCCATTGTTACATTTTATTTCTAGTTATTTATCATCATATCCGTGTATATTGAGAGTATTTTAATTAAATATTCAATTCACGATTAAACAGTATAAATTCTCTCACTCGCGACTATTTATTTGGGAGTAGAACTACTTCGTTAGGAATTTTTACATTCTCATTCTGAATGAGAAGGTATTGGTATTATGTGAAAATTGACTTTCACGGATTTGATGAAATCTCCACGTTTTTAGACACCCTGAGTCAGGAAAAATGGTTTTTACGAGGGTGTCTGCCTGTCTGTCTATCTGTAGTCTGTAGCCTGTAATCTGTGTACTCGATAACTTTCGAAAGAATTATCGGATTGGATTGCCCTTTGGCACACATTGGGAGAGGCCAAAAAGACAGGATGAGTTCGTTAACCAGCCAATTGGGATGAAAAATCAAAGGGGGGGAGCATTTTGAACATTTTTTTGGAATTTTTTTTCCAAGACTCAAAAGTTGTAACTACGGTTTCTTGTAGGAGGTAAAAAATGAAACAGTTCATCCTCATGACTTTTTTTGATTAAAGCAAAATTGTCAGAGTTGTGACATTTTCAAAATCCAAAAATAAAGAAGAAAATGAGAATTTTCAACCAAATAACGCAAGATTGAAAAGAAAGTCAGAAAGCAAAAATGTTTCTTCTTGGGAGCCCTACAAGATCGTGAATATGACTTTATGAATTTTCTCAAAAAATCGAAGATTCCATTTTTGATGGCACAAAACATAATGAAAAATAATTTGTGAAATCGATAACTTTCGAAAGAATGATCATATTCGATCGTGCTTCGGCACTCATTTTGAGGGACCAAAAATACAAGGCGACCTCACTAATCATCTGTTTTGGATCGATAATAAGAGAGAGGGAGCATTTTGAAAATTTTTTTGGATTTTCTTTTCCAAGATTAAAAAATGCTAAGAACGGTTTCTTGTAGTAGGTAGAAAGTGAAACAATTTATCTTTATGACTTTTTTTCATTAAAGCAAAATTGTCAGAGTTATGGCATTCTCAAAATCTAAAAATATAAGAGGAAACGGGAATTTTTTACCAAATAACGCAAGATTGAAATGAAAGTCAGAGAGAAAAAATGTTTCTTCTTGGGAGCCCTACGAGATCGTGAATACAACTTTTCGAATTTTCTATAAAAATCGAGAATCCCAATTTTGATCGCACAAAAAATAATAAAAAATAAACTGTGAACTCGATAACTTCCGAAAAAATGATCCTATTGGAATAGGCTTTGGCACAATCTTTTAAAGCCGCGAATAAAAGGACGAGTTCGTGAACCAGCATTTTCGACCAATGGTTCTGGTTTTATCCATCAAAATCGCTTTTTGAAAGATCAAAAATGCATGTTCCCTCTCAAACCATGCAAGGTGCGAAAAAATCTTAACATAAAAAATTACTTATTTTGAAAAGACCTATAAATTTTATATACACCATTTTTTCATCAGATGCATAATTTTTGTTTAAATCGAGAAAAATGTTACCAAAAATGAAAAGTTTAATTTTTGAGCAAAACTAGGCGAGATATAAAAAAAATGAAACAAACCATAATTTTTCACCCTAAAAATTCTACAAATTCATTGTTGATTATTTTTCGATAGGATGAATAGTTTTCGTTCTCATTGTGATAACACACTTACAAAAATGAAAAATTCCATCTCCAAGCCAAACAAGAAGAGACAAGAAGAGATAATTTATAGAGAAATTGTTCATCTTAAAAAGTTTCAGAAGTTTCACATAAAATTTTTCCCAATACCTCGTATATATATTTTTTTTATCGTGACAACGTTTCTTAAACAATGGAAAATTCAATTTGCTAGCCAGACTTTGCGAGATGTAAATATCAGTGGTGAGTATTGTAATTAGAATGTGTTCCTTAAGGCTAGTAGAGCCTTGAGTGAACTCAATATAAAAATATCAAAAATGAAAAAAAAATAAAAATTTCATAGAAGTGGAGGTTTTTAGGAGTTTTGCAACATTTGTAATTCTGTGTATGCATTACACTGTAAGCTCAATTAAACACGTATGGAGCCGAGCGCGAAGCACGAGGTAGTTACATTATCGAGCGCGAAGCGCGAGATCCGAATGATGCGCGCCCTAGGCGCGCTCAAACTTGCGAGCCGCGCGCTAGGAGAATGTTCCCGCGCAGCGGGCAGATTTTTTTTCCTTATGAATTTGGAATTGTTTTAAGAAGATTGATGCTTGAGAGAAATGATTACCACGGACTGCAAATTATAGACCCTTATGCAAATATGAAAAATACCTCATCTTGTTTTAATAAAATCATCTTGTTTTGCCATCTTGTTTTAATAAAATTTCAACCGTTCATTTGAATATTAATCTATTTTGGTTGACGATTCCAAGATTTTGTTGAAAATCCAACTACTTTTTTGTCAGTTGAATCACTGTGCAGAAAATAAATTTTTCCGTCTAAAGATCCTCCACTTTAGTCGAAAATCCATATTCTTGGTTTAAATTGTATCCTCTCAGTTGAAGGTGTAACTATCTGCTTTTAAAATTAAACTTTTCTCTCTAATTTCGCCTTTCTGGTCCCAAAAGCACTCAATTGGTGCAAATTGATAGAAACACTCCTAAAGTGTATTTTTTCATTTTTATTTCTATTTTCAGAGACACTTATTATCTTATAAAAATGAACTGCATTCAGTAAAATGGAAACAGTATACAAATCTTGAAAGTAGAATGAAATTTCAACCAAGGAACATGAGATTAAACCTCAAACATAGAAACGAGACCGAAAGAAAAAAAATAATCGCCTTCAACTCTCAGCGTTAATGGATTTCTGATTATTTTTTCCTCGAGTTTCGCCTATCGCAAACTAGCGCCTCCATCCGCTTTTTCTTTGACTCTGGTTTTTCGCAAAACTGAGAGCTTAAAGTATGTAACGAATTACGAGCAGCAACTCGAGAAATATGTACAGAAAAAGCCTTACTGTGTATTTAAATCATTGGAGCTCAACCGGGAGGCAACTCGCTCCGTCGCTTCGCGGCGCGTCGCGTCGATGGATTTCAGGTTTAAAGCATTTTCGACACAATTTCTGTTTTTGAATAACAGAGAGGGAGGAAAAAATTTCTTGAAAAGGTCACGCGCTGACTCTACAAATTGTTATGTCGCAATAAATCTTTGGGACCACATGGTCCTTCTCAGAACCACGAAAGACAGAAAAAGGACATCTCCAGTTTCAGGATCGATCTACTGTTTGCAAAAGCTTCAAATTTTACGACTAGTCGTTACGTTCAGACCGATCGTTAAAATTTTTTTGGGTTTGACTTCACTTTCTTCTCTCTCTCTTATGTTCCTCATTTTTTTCTGATAACTATATTTCCTTTATAAGTTTTCACAAAAACGAAATAAATCCAAAGATATTACAACTTCGAAGGAAGTTTAGCAGAAAATTGATCTGTAAGAACACGAGTGATTCTTCTATAGAAGAAGATACGTAATTTATTGCGTTTGAAGAATTTTACTGTTGACATGAAAGTACTTTAAAAATACTTCAAATCTCCTAAATAATAAGTGTGCTTATTTCATTCCTAACAAGGTAGATCACTCTTAATCGAAATGGATGAATTTTCAACCAAAAAGAGAAGTTTTTAATGTGAGAAGAATAACAGTTGAATTTTTCACCCCAAAGTATAAGAATTCCACCAAAAAAATTAATTCCTTACAACAAACATGTTTTTTCCTATAAAAAATCCGAAGTTCATTCACAATTAAAGGGGAAAACTTATTTTCTTCTGCAGTCAGAAAAATGATTTTTCAACTAAGTGGGTCTACTTTGAGACAAAAAATTAAACTTTCGAACAAAAGAGATGAAATCTCAACAAAAAGTATAATATTAAAAATTTTGATCGATGGAAAATTATCTCTCTAAATCTGAAATAATAGAATTCACTCATGAGAGAGGAATTCGAAAAAATGAATTTACAACTCAGACAGATGATTTCTAATCGAAATTGATGATTTGTAACGAAACAATCGAATTTTTAAGCAGATAAATCATTTTTCAATTTGAAAAGTTCAACTTTCAACGAAGATGATGGATTCTAAAATAAAGAAGACAAATAATTAGTTTTTCAACGAAAATGGTGTGTTTTCAACAAGAATAAAATAAATTTTCAGCAAGGAAGTTCAAGTTTCACCCAAGAACAATTTTACCAAATGGAACGAATCCCCAACAAATAAAACAAATCCTACTGAAACCGAATAATCTTCCACGGCACTGTTTTATTTTCATTTGAAAAGATTGATTTCTCAAAAACTTTGTGAATCGTCAATCAGAAAGAGAAAAATTTCAAAAAAAAAATATAAACATTCAACTAAATTAAACTCAAATTATACATTTGCAGTTAAAAAAGTGATTTTTCAACAACGTGTCTCTAGTTTTAGCCAAGTAGTTGAACTTGTGACTAGAAAAGACGAATTATCGCCGAAAGAATAAAAGCTAAAGCTTCAACCACAAATAATTATAATTTTGAATATTGAATAATTGAATTCAATCATGAGAGAGGAATTAAAAAAAAATTGGATGTCTCACGAAAACATATCACATCGTGAAAAGGATGACGTTTCAACGTAACAATTTATTGTTATTATTATACTATTAGGTCTCGTTGTACTACTGGAGAATTGAGAATTCATGTGTGAAGATTTGAAAGTGGAGTTGACATGAGAAATTTTGAGCAAGGGATGGGTAGCAGGAGCAAGTAGGGATAGGAATTGGATCAGTTTCGGAATTCAATGAATTCAAATGAATTTTTGAACAGCATGAATATACACGAGGTTACTTTGGCAAGACTCGTCCTGTGCAGCATTGCTCCTACACGGGTCGCTTCCTGATCTTTCTAACAAACACCCTATGTGAAGAGTGTCACAACGCCATTAAAATACTCCACTAAGCGATATCTTTACACAAGCCAAACAGTATCCGAAATAGTTCGCTTTACACTTCAACCTCTTTCTTATACACTATTGCTCTCCAGACATCCCTATCCTGGCATATATCTTTTTCCTTTTTTACATTCATGCATCTTCTCACACAAGCTCTTGTGTTTCTATGAATCTTTATAATTCACCTTTCATGGGTCTCATTCATACATTCTATCCATTCCTTCTTTGGTATGCCTCTGGGTACGCTACCATTCACCCTTCCTAGATAAACTTGCTTTGTTAATCGTTCTTCGTCCATTCTCTCAGCGGGACCGAACCATCTTAGCCAATTTTATTCTCTTTTCTCGGACAGCGTTTCTTCTACAGCACATTTATTGAGAACCAAAATATTACTCACTTTGTCCGTAAGCGATTTACCGCACATATCACGCAGGAATTGCATGCCGATCGCGTGGGATTTACTCTTGTCCTTTTCCTGATACGTCTATGTGTCGCTACCGTACGTCACAGTTGGTGCAAACACAGAATTATGTAACGCAATTTTAGCTTTATTTGGCACATTTTTACTTTAAGTTACAGCCCGTACACTGCCGATAATCTCCCGTCCTTCATTCCTACATCTGGAAATCTCTGCATCTATCTTTCCGTCAGAAATGAATAAATTTCTAAGATACACGAAATTATCAACTTGTTCTATACTCTCTCCATTCATAGTCCAGGCATTGCGTCGGGAAAATTAGTAAAATTGCCAAAAAATTCTTTTTCCCAATTTTTTTCTTAAAACGCTTGATTAAGGGGTCCTCTTTGACACATCAAAAAAGTTTCCTCGATTAGGAGGAGGAACCCGGTTTTTTTTTGGAAACATTTCCAAATTTTGCGTTTGCGTGTACGGGTGAACAAAAATCTGGGTACACTTAAAAAAAAAAGTCTTGTAGCCCTATTAGTTTAGGATTTGCAAGGTTTTCAAAAATTCCCTTTTTTTTGGGCGTTTTTGACCAAAACCGGTTTTTGAAGAATATCACATTTCCTGCGAGTCTCACAACGAAAATCATACGAAATAAATGAAAGTGGAGTCGATTCGGCGTAAGTTGAAAAAAGTGTCCTAGTCCTAATAGGCCACGAGATATGACCCTGCAAAGCGCACTTTTTCTGCATAGAGGCACCTGAGTGTACCGTAAAGTGGAAGTACGGCTACATTTCGTAGTTTGTGTCCCAAGTAGGTACGTAAAATTTATTCCAGATGCATAATACGTCTTTTGCCGTCAATAAACAAATACTTGTTTATAATAAAATCTTGCTGTCACCACTTCTGATTACTTTTTGGCCATTTTTTTGTTCTTTTGTGGCAAAAAAGTAATCGTGATTGGTGAAAAATGTGTAATATATTGTTTATCAATGAATAATATGTATCACATTTCCAGACAATTATGATTTTTTTTTGGCACAAAGGTACTAAAAAAATACTCGGAAGCGGTTATAACAAGATTTTGTTATGAACAATTATTCGAAAATGATTGAAAATAATTTATTTATTGATACAAAAATATATTACACATTTCGCTTCAATTACAATTACTTTTTCGCCACGAAAGAACAAAAAAATGGCCAAAAAGTAATCAGAAGTGGTGACAGCAAGATTTTGTTATAAACAATTATTTGTTGATTAACGGAAAAAGACGTATTATGCATCTGGAATAAATTTACGCACTTATTTGGGACATAAACTTCGAAATGTGGCCGTAGTTCTACTTTACGGTACACTCAGGTGCCTCTATGCAGAAAAAGTGCACTTGCAAGGTCATATCTCGTGACCTATTAGGGCTAGGACACTTTTTTTAACTTACGCTAAATTGACTCTACTTTTATTATTCCTGCACGACTTTCGTCGTGCGCTTTACGAGGAGCGAGGTATTTCCAATAAACAAAATCTCTCCGTTTTTGGTCAAAAATGACAAAAAAAACGGGATTTCTAAAACCTTACAATTCATAAACTAATAGGGCTAGAAGACTTTTCTTTTTTTAAGTGTACGCAGATTTTTGTTTACTCTATTTCATCTCCTAGCATTATCTACGTAAAGTAACCCTAAAACGATTCATTCAGAAAAAATTGGAACTTTATTGTTTGCCCCTAAAATAAGGCAAAAACAGTCATATTTGAGGGGTCATAACTCGTGACCTATTATAGTTAGCACATTGTTTTTTCCATGAATCACAAGGAATTGAGTCTGCTGCGACTCACATGCAGAACACTTATCTGTAAAGTAATTAGGAAGAAAGGTATAGAGTGGTTTTTGAGACTTAGCGATTTTTCGCTGAATATCCAAAAAATTGGGCAATTTTTAATGTACCATAACTCGGAACCCATTAAAGAAAGCGGATTATTTTTGTAACAAAATTTTCTCATAATTTAGTTTTCTTCCTTTCACCTATTGGACATTTCGTTCTGCGATGCAATGGGAATTGCCCATACACGCAAACGCAAAATTTGGAAATGTTCCAAAAAAAAGCGGGTCCCCCTCCTAATCGAGGACACTTTTTTGATATGTCAAAGAGGTCCAACAGAGCAATTCTCAGAAATTTGTTCTAGCATATATATATATATATATACAGGGTGATCCTCAACTCATCATATTCCTTGTATGTGCAAATTCCTTATGCAAAACTAAAC
>WSXT02062644.1:0-12591 GCA_011762715.2 Neuroterus valhalla
GCTCCCCCCCCACTTTCGTTCCACCCCCCCCCCCCCCCCCACACCTCTAACCCATACAGTTGCACAATCATCAGAAGCGAGTCTAACAGCATTATTCTTCTTTCAAAATCATCTGCAAACCATCTCTTTTCCACCCACACTTGCCTGACCACAACATTTTCCCTGCTTACTCTCTCTTTTATGTGACCATTCACTTCTTTATTCCTCCTGAAGAGGAACCAGGTACACAAACTCTTCCACCTCCTATACATCCACTTCCTTACACCACCGATCTCTTCCCTAATCCCTTCCATACCATCTCCTGAACAGTATAACCTTGGGCTTCTCTGCATTTCACTCTAACCGACTCCTATCCAGGTATATTCTCAAACTCTTCATCATCTCCTCTAAGTCCCCTTCACTTTTTTCCAACAACACTTATGTCATTTGCATATAAAGTGACCAAATTCGAACCCCTCCGAGCCTCACTCCCCCCTACCATTCCTTCCTACCCTATCCTTTGTATCTTCATACACCTCCCGTACCCACTCGACCAGACCTTTCTCTACTACTTTATCCTCCATCGCCTCCCACAGTCTTCCCCTATCAACTGAATGGAACGCTCACAGTGGTTCAAAGCGCTAAAAGCTGGCCGAAAATAAAAAATTGAACTTTGGATTCCGTGAGTTATTTTTATTCACTTTCATGAAGGTGGCACCCCTACCTAATGTCCCCAATGGGAAGAGAGATATGGCACGCCATTCTTGTTTTATGAACACACAAAGTTAACCTCGCTCGAGCGTCCGACGTTATGCTGTCACGGCCTGTAAGAATCGCCCGACAGACAACCCTGTTATTTTCCATTCGAGTGTTTTGAATGTGCATAAAAAGGTATGGAGGATATTCCTGAAGGTATGTATAATACGTAGACGTAGTATTTTCATATTCTGTACACTTCTTGTGCATCTAATTTTGCGTCGAAGATTCGCCTACCGAAATTACTTTTTCGCTGAGTATTTTTTTTCAAGTTTCAAAATAGTTATGATCCCGAGACATCCTGTAACATTTCTTGGAAATTCGTTATTTCTTAAATTTCTCCTTGTGTAGAGCACATTGGTTTAAAATCTCAAAAAGCTGGTTAATGATCAGAACCTCGATATTTGACTTCGACCAAGTATCCATGTAAGGTTTTTAAAGTCGCTGATTTCGAAAATGAAGTCAAAAATCCGAAATTCGGAATGGCGGGCCAAAATGGCGGACACTTTCCAAAATTTCCCATGCATTTATTTGAAAATGATTATTTGGCGGGTTTTGGGGTCGCTGATTTCGAAAATGAAGTCGAAAATCCGAAATTCCGAATGGCGGACCGAAATGGCGGACATTTTTCTGAAAAAAGTCGTTTTTTTTTTAAATGTCCGCCTGTTCGGGTCCGCTATTATCAATTTTGGATTTTTGACTTTATTTCATAAATCCAGATCTTAAGTTAGTACCCCGAAAACCCCTTAATACTTATTTTCGAGTGAATGCATGGAAAGAAAAAAAAAATGTCCGTCATTTGGCCCCGCCATTTTGAATTTTGGATTTTGGACTTCATTTTCGAAATCAGCAACCTCGAAAACTTTATATGGATACTTGAACGAAGTCAAATATAGATATTTTGATTTTCGGCCAGCTTTTTGGGATTTTGAACCACTGTGCTGCGTCTCCGCCAATATACCTTTCCGCTCGAAATCATTTCGTAGCCTCTCCGTCAGTACCATCGCGTATACTTTGTACGTAGTATCCATCAATGTGATTCCTCAATAATTTTCCTGCCTATACCTGTCCCCTTCATTATACAGTGGCACAATAAACCCACTCTCCTGAAAACCCCAACCTCTTCAAACCTACGTTACTTCTTCTTTCAGTCTGTCTCTAACTGCCGTTGTACCAAATATCCATGCTTTGTTCTGCACTTCGTCCAAGCCTGCTGCCTTCGACCTCCTCAACTTTATTATTCGGATTTTTATCTCCTTGTCATTCAACGTCATCACCCCTTCATACCTTGTTCTTCTACTTCCTCCATCTCTTTTTCGTTGGTCTGAGCCTTGGAATGACTCTTTGAAAAACTCTCTCCACTTCTAACTTCTTAACTTATCACTCACCCCCTACCTACGCTTTCTTAACCTATTAATTATCTTTGACACACTTTTGCACCTTCACTTTCAGATCTTCTTATATCTCTTCTACCAACTCACCTTTGGATCTTACTTCTCCTAACTGCTCCTGGTACTTTTCTATACCCTCCACCGACCATGTCTTCCTCTTACCCATCGAAACTTCTTCTCCTTGCCTTCCGCCGCCTTCCCCGCTGATCCACAAGATTAATGGCTAATGGTCCGATTCTATCCTTCCTTACGATGCACATCTCCCCGTCTCCTTCCCTCCTTGCACATTCATGACCAGATAGTCTATCACTGATACCTCTACCTCGCTCACATATGTGTACTCCCCGTGTTCGTCCCCTGTCATCTTACCATTCGCGGCCGCCCCCTTCCATCCACCATCCAGTCTTTTGAAATATCCCGCTCCTTATTCATAACCATGTCCTCTGACCTCCTTCCGAAATTTTCACATGTAGAGAACCCCCTTCTCCCCTCATTCTTGCATTAAACCCCTCACCCCTAGAAAAATTATTCCCCTCCTCCCTCTCTGTCTCGCTTGAAACTCACCCATTTCTCACTTCAATCCTCTCCATTCCATCTTATTTAACACCGTCACAAACTTGCACGTCACCCGTTTTATCTTCACAGCCTTCATTTGCCCTTCTTACCTCTTACCACAATCGTTAATTTCTTCTCTAAAACCCTCCCTGATCCCCATTATAATTTCTCCACTACCTCTACCTTTTTCCTTTAACCCGACCGCCTCTCGGAGCCTCTACCTAAACCACCTTGGTAGCCTTGGTTCTATTCTGTCCTAATTCTTACTCTCTACCCACGTTCCTGACAGTCTAACAACATCATGTCCCTGAACAGACCTTCAAAAGTCCTCATCTTCCTTTTTTATTCATGCTCCATTTAACGAGTGCACCTTTATCACACCACCACCTCGCTGCTTCCGTACCTCCCTATCCTCTAGGAAATAAGTCCTTCTGCACAGAGTTAGAAGAGAGAGAAGTAAAGGGAGAGCGACAAAGGTAGGGTATCAGGAAATAAAAATTAGAGGAGAAAATTCTGGTTTTGGATGAGGAAGAAGAGGAGTTGAGAGAAGTGCATCATTTCTAGTAGAATACTTCTTGATTGAAAACTCATGTTCCTCGGTTACATATTTTGTATTCTCCTAAAATTTATCTGAGCTTAAACATTTTACTTTTTTTCTGCAAATTCCAGTGTCGAATTCAAGAAACTGGCGCCGCTACAGGGCGCAGCTAGTTATTGATATGAGGAACAATAGACACTCAAAACCCCACGTATAATAATAAGAAACCTAAAGTCTTTATTCCAAAATTCGGAAAAAGTAGGCTTAAAGCCCCTACGAAAAGGGTACCGTAAACCTATCGAGTCATTATTAGAGACGTTCAAATATCTTCCTTATTCCCCCTTTCTTCATCTTATTTCTTCCAATCTCTCTCATCATCCCTTTCTTTCCCTACATTCCAAGAGTTTCATCCTCCTCTCCATCATCCTTTCCCCGGACTTTCATTTCTTCTTACTTCTTCTCAGCCATCTTCTTTTCCTCACTGACCCAAACTCCCTTGCTCTCCTCATTTGCCTTATTGTTGCCTCATTCTCAAAACATTTTCCTCCCCAATGCTCCAATGATTTTTCCTTGCTTTCTCCTACTTTCCTTCATTTATACCTACTTCTCCCTATGCCCTTCTTCTCTTCCTAATTTACCCTATTTGATACGATTGGCATACACCTTACTAAGGTCACGAGGGTTTTCACCTGGAGCTATAAAATCCATCGGTCTTCCGAAATTAGAAACGAATAGTTGAGTAAGCAAGTGGCAACGACATATTCATATTTGATTCCTGTCTTATCCTATCCAAACACACATGATCCTATTTTATCCAATCTTATCCTATTATACTCCCCCCACCCCCCTTCAGAATCCACCTACTGTTTTTCCTCATGCTCATATCCTCTCTGTTCACATCTCTTCCCTTCCCCCAGTATTTCCTTCTTATTCTCCTCTTACCCCTCCGCCTATCCACGCAGGTCCCATCCTTGAACTTCATTCTTCCTTACTTCTCCTTCCCATACATCATATTCATTAGTATGCAACGATACCCTCACTTCCTCTACCCTTCATTCCCCTTTACCACACTTCCCCTAATTTCTCTTACTATTTCTTCCCATCCTCTCGCAAGAGAAAACACGATAGACTTTAGATCCTATTGATGTAAACAATTCTATCCCTTAACATTTTCATCCTTTCTTGTAAAAGAAAACAAGATGATTCAAAGCCGGTATTATTGGTCAAAAGTTTACACATTTTTCGTAAGTATCGGAGGCATATGATATTGATGCAATATATTGCATATTATTGATGGATAATAGAATGATAATTATAAATGGATTATTGATAACAATATGATATATATTTACATAAATGAATAATTTTTTAATATATTAATAATTACGTCTGAACTTTTGGCCAATATTACAGAATTATAATAATCTTCTCCCCTTGAAAGAGATAGGATAAAAATGTTCAGGAATATAATTGATCACATAAAAAAATACAAATTTGGTTTTATATTATACTTATAATATATTTTTTATAGCGCATATTAGTAGCTTGAAACTGGATTATATCATTTTTCAATATCAGTTTCACCAATAACACAAAAACTACGCGCCCTATCAAGAAACAGTTGGGTACAAATTTGTTTATATTTTTAGGTGAACTAAATTTAATGTTCATCTTCTTTCCGTGTCCTACGAGTTTGAACAAAAAACTGAACTTTTTATGATGCGGTATTTTCCTATGGGTTAGAATGTAAAAATAAGACCAAAAGTACCTAAATATAAAGAAATAAAGGACTTTTAGATTCACCCGAAGAAATTTAATTTAATATAAAAAAGTTTGAATCCCCCACTGAAACGGGAGCTTTTTCAACTAATTAGATTAATATCGGAACAAAAAATTTATTTTCCAGCCAAGCAGAAAAAGTTCTGAGAAAAAAATGGATTTTCATTCTGAATGAAAAGAAGATGAATCACATAAGCTGACATGGAATGCAAACAAATCCATTGAATTATCATCGATCGGACAATGGTAAAATTATTCCTCTGCTTATGTTTTTCTTGCAAGCTGTTCCATTCTTTACCTCCGCAAAAGCAAGTGAATACATTATCTTATCAGCAGAAAAACAGTCCTTCAAATGCATTCTGTTCGCTATGCCGCAGACTTGAATAGCAAATGTATATTTGAGAAATTTTTTGGAAATATACATATTTATTATAAGAGTTAAAATCAATATAATAATAATTACTTTATTCGCAGAGTTATAAAAAGTCTTTATACTTCAATACACTTATTTCAGAATGAAGATTACATGTGTGAAAATTACATGACCCTGTTACATAAATTACATTTCGAACCCATATACACCCTCTGTGGGTTGGTCTGTTCCAGCCCTATTATCTCCTGCCGTCTGCTAACAGTTTTTTTTAAAGCCCTTACATTTGGCTACTCTTAAGAGCAGCCGATAACAGACAGACGCGTTGGGATGGAGAAAATAGATACCATCGAGTTTTTACATCCATCGTTTGCGTCATATCGCTCACTTGATAGTAATTACAAGCGATAAAAAGATAATTCCGCAAGAATCCCAAATAGTCACCCATCCGGGAAACACCTGCGCACGTCCGTGCTTTACATTCAAGATCTCGCTGGACCAGGAATTACCACATGGCCAGAACCGTTGGTCCTTAATATTCGATAAACTTTTATCTCCAAGCCGTATGGCTTGGAAAAAATAATTTGCTTTCTCTACAATGTTTTACAGTGTTTTACAATTTGTAACTAAACTCAACATTTATCAACACTTTGTACACTAAAAATCGATAAAAACCCTTATACTATGACCACTCGCTCGCTATTATCACCTTGCCTTCATGGCATTGACACACTCTGCCTCCGCGATTACTACCTATTTCTTAACTTCTATTATTTATCTGCTATGGTTCATCTACCGGTCTTCCACGTCTCATCTTCGCTATGAGCTCCTGACCTCCTTTTTCTCCTTCCTTGCACAGATACAGCGTTCTCACCCTTGGCCTAATATACTCGTAATGCTCGTTCAACCTTGACCTTTTCATCCTCTCGTCTCCTTATGCCTTTCCTCCCTTCATTCCGTTTTCCTTAACAATCTGATACACCTTCCTCCCCTCCTCGTACAATCTTCTTACTCAATCCTCATTTAGACTATTTTTTATGAAATTCATTTTTCTCTCATTCCTTTATATAGACATGCAAACTCTCCCACTTCCTGCACCGCCACGCCATCCTCTTCCGCTTTTATTTTCCTCCCTTGTTCATTCCGATTTTGTACCTAAATATGATAACCTTGGAATTTCCGCATACAACTCTGACTTCTATCCAGGTATCTCTTCAACCTATTTGTTATCTCCTTTTAAGCGTCCTCAATTTTTGCTGTCAACACTGTGTCAGCTGCATACACAAAGAACGAAATTCTCGCCCTTCCTACCCTCTCTTCTCTCACCAATCAGTCATTTAGCTTACCCCCCATGTCTGCGTTTCATATCGCGGGAAATATTGGGCTAAGCCCACTATACTGCCCCAATCCCTTATCCATCCAAAAACCCTCCAAATCCCAGAACCCTCTCTCACCTTATCCTTCGTCTCTCCATTCTTTTCCCTCATACTGTTGATCAGATCTCTCTCTAATCCAATCTCCTCCATCGCCTGCTTTAAGTTGACCCTATCGACTGATGAGAATGCGTCTCCGAGACTCACAAAAAGCGTGTGAGCTTTGGACCACTATCTCTTTCACCTCGACATCATTTCGCAACCTCTTTGCCAATACCAACCCTATTATATATAACCCTATAATTTCCCTGCCCATCCCTTTCTCCTCTCTCATATAGTGGCACTATCAGCCCTTCTTTCTACTCTCTTAGGATTTTTCTTGCTCTTTTATTTCGAAGCCTAATTCATCCTTCCACTATTCCAAAATATACTATCTTCTCTCTTTCTGATACTTCCTTGCTTCTCTTCCGTCGATCTTAGTCCTACAATGATTCTTCGACAAACTCCTTCCACTCCGTGCTATCTATTCCCTTACCATTCTCCTCCTGACGCTTTTCGAAAACCCTTCTTAACCCTCCTTCCTCATCTTCCTCTCTTCCTTACTCTCTTCCTTTACACATCAACCTCAAATCCTTCTTCGGCTAAATGTACTCCTTCTCGTTTACGATTCCCTTATTACACATATTGTACTCCTGCTCAACCTTTCTTTTTTATATACTAACATTCCCTTCCTCACCACAATTTCACTTCTTTTTTTTTGCTTATACTCCCTCCCTTTTACAGGTTTGAAAGTTTTTACATATTCATTAAAAATTATACATATACATATATTTCGTTTCCCTTATCCAGAATCCTTATTACCTTACCAACTATTCCTCACAAATAATCGTACATACTATCCTTAATTCTAGACGCTTTCGACTATGCCCTGGGCTCTTGTTTTCTCTTACCACTCATAATCTACAGATTGTAGCTCCATTTCGCAACACTAATTCTGTTTTTCCTTCTTGAAGAGTCGTTTTTTGGCTCTACTCCGTACGGTTAGCTTTCTCCCTCAACTCTTCCAGTTTCTTCATCCATTCCTCGCCCTGACCATTCCCATTCAAAATCCATTTGATTCTCCCTTCCATACTTTCTCCTCTTCCTTCGTCCCCTGTTCATCTCTCTAACACATGCAACCGTAATTCTCGTTCATACCTACACACTCTACACAAATTCTCCTCCTCATTCTTCCAGTACCTACATGCTCTCATCCCCTTTTACATTCTAAATCTCACCACTCTATTCCATTTGTTCTCTTTCTTGATCTTTCTCAGATTTTCCAGTTCCCCCTCGTTCTTCACCAACCTGTATCAGCTGTTATATCTTGACTCTAAGATTTTTCCCTATCTATCCTTTCTCCGCCTTGCTATGCTATTTTCTTCCTACCCCTGCCATTCTCTACCCGTATCTTGCATCCCATACTCATGCCTTCGTTCGTATCGCTCTTTCTCCCGCTTCCAACGCTCCACGTTACCCCTACCCTCTCTTTTGCAGATCTCCCATGCACACGCTTGTGCGATCTTGCTGCCCTTTGCCACTCTCAGTTTCTCTTCAAAATTCCAAAATCTTTTTAGTTGCTCGTTCAACATTTTCCCTCTTTTCAAATCATCTCTCTGCATATAACCTGGACAACTCCTGCTCAGCCCCATGACCCATCTCATGAATCTCTCTTGCAGACCTCAAACACTCTTGTATTCCTTCCAACCCCATATCTTCACTCCGTAACTTATCACTAACCATAATAAAATATCGAACATCCATACCCTCATCCTGCGGTCATCCTTGAACCTTCTCTCTCCTATTCCCCACACTTGCCCCATTACTTTACTCGTACATTCCATTCTCTTCTACACCTGCAATTCGTTTCCTCCTTCTGCTTCGGACCAGAATCTTATGTAGCAGAACTCCTCCACTACCTCTACCAGAACGTTATTTATTTTCCATTCATACTTTACCCTAGATCTCCTATTTCTAAAACACACCATCTTAGTCTTACTCATATTTATCCTCATGTCCTTTTTCCTTACATACTCTTCGAACGCTCTCACCATCAGATTCATCCCTCTTTCGTCATCTGCTACTAGCACTACATCGTCTGCTAACGCCAGCGAAAACAGTTTGCTTGTTCCTAGTATCATCGCCCTTTTTCCTTTCCGATTCCTTTCCTTTTTCCCTCCTATCTCGATGCTTATCTTTGTCTCCACAAATATCTCTTTTATTCTTTCTATCAAAGCGTCTTCTATTCCTCTTTCTTCCATGGCCTTCCAGAGGACTCTTCTGTTCACGGAATCAAACGCTGCTCTGAAATCCACGAACAGTGCAACAAGTTTCCCTTTCTTCCGACCCAAATTTCTGTTTACAAAATAATTGAGCACATATACATTATCTACGGTTCCCATACCTTTTCTGAAGCGCGTTTGGTTATGTGGTATACTTCCCCTTTCTTCCACTTGTCTTTCTAGTCTCTTCCTAAGTACTTCCGCGTAAATTTTATAGCTTACCGATATGAGCGTGGTACTCCTATTCTTCTCTAACTTACTTCTCTCCCCTTTCCTAATCAACGGTACTACCAGGCCTGTCTTCCATTCATCTGGCCACCCTTCACCTCTCCAGAACAAATCTTCCACATCTCTTCTTTCACCCCTTCACCTCTTCCCGACTGATCTCATCCCCCTGTCCTCACCCCCCGCTACTGCCTTTCTCCCATCGCCCTTTACCCTATTCTCCACTTCACCCAGCACAGACTTGAAATATTCTGTCCATTCGTCCATTCCCATTTCCTCATTTATTCCCTTCCTTCTCCCTCTAACCCTATTTATAACTTCCCATTCCCACCATCTCCTCCTTCTCTAGATACTTCCTTTCTCACAAACTCTCCCTTTTTCTTTTCTGAATCTTCTCATATCTCTCCCGACGACTTTTCTTCGAATCTTACTTTTCTAAACTGCTCTTGGTATTTGTCTATGGACTCCTTCGTCCATATCTCGCTCCTTTTCATCAAAATCTCTTTCCATTCTTGCCATTCGACGATATCCCCTCTCAACCACAACATTAATGGGTAATATCTGATTTTATCATTCGCCTTACTGCGAATCTTTCCCTGGTTCTCAATTTCATTCTAATTTGTGCTAATAAATTAATTGAAAAATAGAACATAATTCTCAAATATATTTATCTCAAAGTCAGAAACATCCAGATCTGTAAATTAATGAACTTGACCGCCTGTTTTACACGCTGCTTCACAGACAGGCTTGGACACATACCTGTTTAGCGGAATGGACTTCTCATCACAAAATCGTACTACGGTGCACTCAATATTTATTGGATCAAATGACCAGATAAGATACATATAACGTGCGGGATCACATTGTGGATTGTCTTTCACGTGCGGGAACAAGCTATCGTAGAAATGTGAATAGTTTGAGAATCAAATTATGTGAACTTAAATTATTATATGACAAACAATTGTATATTCGAATGAACGTGTTTTGTCCAAAAGCAATGTCACAAAATAAATGTATGCGCTTTTCATAAATTGTAAATATGAAGAAACGCTGTACCAAACAAGAATAAAGCAGGTTATGAAGTTTTTTGTATATATTTGTATAGTTGATTATACAGGGTGTCCAAAAAGTCCCGGGACGGTTGGATATTTCCTCGCGTAAAATATTTTTCAAAAAAGTGAAGGTCATTCTGAAGTAAATGTCAGCAAGGAATTCAAACGCGACCTTCATTCCGACTTTGAAGTTGACCTTCGAACTTTTTGAAGGTCAACTTTGTTTTTTAAAATGGAAACCCCCTTCTTTACACCTGCAATCGATAGAGCGGAAAATTCTACGTTCAGGTATGTACCTAATTCATAGGTCAATTGTAACGTTCAAGGTCGCTTAGAGCACCCCGAAACGTGAGAGGCAAGGGGACTCACGCTAATCAAGCACCCCAAAGGGAACAGAATTTGCTACGTCCACGTCGTTGTTTCTGGGTAATGCTAAACGTAAGCGTGAACTGCTTGGAAAAAACCTTGAAAAAACCTTGAAAAAACCTTGAAAATCATCACCAAAATCAAAACAGAGCTCCCCAATGAATTTCTCGTTGAAATTTACTTCAGGAATTGCACTGAGCTTTTAGGAAACTTAGTTAATTTCAACTATCCTCTAGCTGACCTTGAACGTTATATTTAACCCATGACTTGGGTACGTACCTGGACGTAGAATTTTCCGCTCTATCGATTGCAGATGTGAAAAAGAAGGTTTTAATTTAAAAAAACAAAGTTGATCTCCAAAAAGCCATGAAGGTCAACTTTAAGGTCAATATGAAGGTCACCATTGAATTTCTCGTTAAAATTTACTTCAGGAATGACCTTTACTTCTTCAAAAAATATTTTACCTGAAGAAATATCTAACTGTCCCGGGACTTTTTGGACACCCTGCATATATTCAATCACGTTCGACTGTTTATTTGAAAAGAAAACCGTCAGAAGCCTTCTTTGCCAGGACCGGCAGTCTACCTAGTTCGTTAAAAATATAACTTTATGTAGCTTAAGGAAGGATTTAGGGGATAAATATGCACTCTGAATAGAATTTTTACTAATGGAAATTTCGGAGTGTCTTACGTGTAGGAACTGCTAGTGATCTGCTTTTTCTTTTGTGACCGTCTTTCAGATTACTTCTTTTCGTATTGAAGAATTACGGATCGCACAGTCTCGTAAATGCGACGGAAAACGTGACTTCCATTTTGTACAAGTTTTTTTTATGTCTTCTTGACCGGCCATCGAAAAACGCATAATTTTTCCTAGAAAATTTCTAATTATTTGGAGTAAGATTATTTATTGTTTATGAAAATAGATATGTCTTCAACCACGTAGTCCAATTTCAAAACCGAATATTCAGAGTTCCGAAAGGTAGAATCAATTTTCCCACATGAAGATCTATTTTCCACCGAAAAAGAAGAACTTGAAACAAATTACAAGCATTGCTAACCAATTTTTTTCCATTTAAATCAGTTTCTACCATTAGAAAATCATTTTTCCTGTCAAAAAAGTTAAGGTTTTGAACAGAAAGATTAACCTATTAATTTTGCAATTAACATTTAGCGTGCACGAGCTTCTCGCCTGCTTGCGCTCCACGGTAAGGGTAAAAAATAATACGTGAAGAATTTGATTTTCAGAAGAAAATTACAAAATCATATTATGTATATGATATAAATTATATTAAATTCCATTAACTCTAGCTACTCCGTTAAAAAATCCACCTTTTTTTCCTGAAAGGCATATTTCCTTCTAAATTCAACCGTTTCGTTGTAAATTTGTCCTTCTGAACGAAATACAATATTTTCTCTGATAGGAAAAATCGAATTTAAAAATAAGTTCCTTTTGGTCGGAAATATGCTGTCTTCTATAGAATTTTTTTTTTCTAGCAAAAAGCTTTGATTAGTTTTATTGTGATGCAACCGTTCTTGGTTGAATTCATCTTTTCTTGGTTTGAAATTTGAGTGTGTGAAAGAGAGTAAAAGTGATTTGTAAATCGTTAATTTTGATGTTTAGAGATTCAACTATTCGGTCGAGAACCGTTTCTTCCAGTTTTCGAGAATACAGCTTTGAAGGTTTCATACTAATTTAACAATTTCGCTAGAAAGACATTTTTCAAAAATTTGACTTTTATGTTGTATATTTGCCCCTCTTGATTAAAAATTCATTGTTTTTGTTAGAAAAAGGGTCGTGCACATAATACGTCACACGATTGGGGGGGGGGGGCTAGTCTAGTGGGAGACAACGGGGGAAAACTACAATAAAAATCGGAAAATCGCGTT
>WSXT02062655.1:0-26976 GCA_011762715.2 Neuroterus valhalla
CATTCTCTTAGAATGAAACTGACAGTTCAGTCGTTGCTTGGAATGAAAGTTCATTCCAAGGAATTTAGAGTGTATGTTCAAGTGCAGAGTTGAATACTCAACGAAAATAGAATAATCTAAAGAAGTAAGATTTTATCAAATAAATAAACTTGTTGAATTATTATTGAAATTGTTTAATTTCCTAGCCTTTCAGACGGAGTTGAAACAATGGCTTGAAAATCGACAATTTCCAGAAACTTCATATTTTTTTGTTGAAAATTCGCAACTGGTAGGTCAATAGATTCTTATGAATTTATCTTATTAGTTTGCGAACAGAAATTTTTATTTATGTACAACGAAAAGAAAATATTAAATTATTAAAATTGGAATTTTTATTTATGTTTAAGGACTTTGTTGACAATGTGCCTTTCTGGGCTAAAAATAAAAATGTTTGACTAAGAATCCAACTATATTGGTAGAAAATTCAACTATTTGCGTTGAAGTTCTTTTCTGATCGAAAACTATTCTTTTTGCTTGAAAATTCATCGTCTTAGTTGAAAGTGAAACTAGTTCGAAAAATTGAATTACTTTGTTATTACTGAATTTTCTGGTTAAAGAATCATATGCTTGATTGTGAGATAAATTATTTTGTTGAAAATTCTTTCTTTTTTTGCAGAAAATGACTCTTGTTGGTTAAAAATACTTTTTCCATTTGAAACTTCCAACCACTTATTTTAATCTCTAATTCTTCTCTTAAAAATTACTTTGGTTGTTGTTGAAGATTTCTAATTTTTATTTGAAAATAATTTCTTTGGTGGAAAATTACGCTATTTTGTAAAAAATTTTTTTGTATCTTGGTAGAGAATTTTTTTTACTAACTAAAAATTTAGTTTATTCCATCCTTGGTTGAATATTTATGATTTTTTTTAAACTCATGCAATTTGTTTAACTTCCGTTCATAAATTAACTTTATGCCTTATCACTGTACTTATTTTGATTTTATTCTGAGTTTATTTCAATTCATAACTCTCTCTGGAATTCGCTTGAGAGCATCTCGAGAAAAAGTTTGAAATCGATTATTCCAGGCTCTAGGCTCGTCTGAAACCAACTTTCAGGTTCTTAATTAATATGATTCAATTGATTCCCAGAAGAATCAAGAGAGATTCTCATGCCCAAATATATTTTCCAAAATTTTAGGAGATATGAGTAAATTTATTCATAATAATCCCTCAGTAATTCCGATTGACTTAGATTTAGAACATTCACACAGTAGAGTAAGTTGGATAGTCTGATTTTAGGGGCAGTTTTGATAAGAACCAGTAACAAAAAAAAAATATTCAAAATCAACATTTTTTTGACAATGAGCAGGATGTTTTTCAAATTGAGCCTAAATATAGGAAATCCCAAGCAAAATACAATTTAAATACCAAAAAAAAGCAAAGAAGATGTTTTTTTATGATAATTGAAATTACATATTGAAAGCTTAATAGTTCTATAGCAAAGGCAGCATTTCCATTTTATCTAGAAAAATATGATAAATAGTTTATTTATTATAATATATATCAGCAAAGACGTGCTACTAACTTGCTGAAGAAACTTTAAATAACAATAAACCTAATGCACCCAGTTAACGGGTTACTTTTGAAAAACTATTGCAGTGCGCGCCAATATCATTTCGATAGTCGACTATCGAATGTTCGAGATACTAACCAATCCTAACTAAATCAAGCTAGTCCTAACCTACAATTACAAATGTCAAAAATCTTGTTTCAAAAATCACTTTATAAATCGACGCACTTTGATCTTGTACCTTGGAGAAATTTCTAACATGGCTTATATGTGTGACTAATCACTTAATTAGGTTCCCTAAGTTCATGCGAAGATCATTTTCGCTCTAGTGTATCTGAGAACATCGATCAAAAGCGTCGCAAAAATGGGGAACAGCTCAAGTTTACTATTACGAGAGGAAGAAATCGCTCAAATTCAGGAAGCAACTGGATGTAAGTTTGTAAACATTCCTTCACATTTAAATAACTTTGAGTAGAATCCAACGCAGCTGATATTGTTTAAATTAAATACATGAAGTGCACGCATAATGACAGGAGCTCATTTGCAACGTAACCTTTAAGAAGTTTGAATTGTAACTGTTCACAAATTTATGTGAATTCGGATTATTTTCGTCAATTCAGTGGTTAAATTCAATTTTTTTGAAATATTCCTCTGCAAGTTCTTCTCCGGCTCCTTTACTTAAAATCAGTTATGCAAGACAATAATAAGTGACTTTTCAGTCGAAAGATCAATAATGTACCTGACATTCTGAACCTTCAAATTATGAACAAAACCTATTTCCCAATCTTATTTTGCGTAGAAATATTCTTTCCAGTACGAATGGAAATATGCATTATAATTTTATTATATAAATTCCAATTGCAAAAAGCACTTTTACACTCTTCATATTCCAAGAAGCTACCAATAAAAATTTCGTTCTTTTAGATGATTAACTTCGAGCACATAGATCAGTATGATCTCCTATTTTGCATGTATCTTACTATAATCTCCAGCTGGAGATTTTTTTTTGATAAATTTAATGAAACCTAAAATTGAAGTTGAAGATAATTAGCAATTTCAAATCAGAGCAAGAATAAAATTGTACCACTACAATTTTATTGCTTCGAATTCACAACGTTTGGGTTTGAAAACAGTTTTTTTTAGACGATACAGCTACAAATATTTCAAGAATATTTTTTTTTATATTCGATATGATCTGCGCCTAATATACTCCCAAACCTAATTAACTTCTGAGAACATATCTCCAATGCTTTCCAAATGAATAATTTTGTTTTCAAAATTTTTTTAGTTACCCCAAATCAAATCGAACGTCTCTACAGCCGGTTCACGAGCCTCGATCGTGGAGATTGTGGTACTCTAAGTCGTGAAGACTTCCTGAGAATTCCCGAGTTAGCGATAAATCCTTTGGGCGACAGAATAGTGAATGCTTTCTTCGAAGAAAGTGGCAACGATCGCGTAAATTTCCTCCAATTTATGCAAGTACTCTCCCACTTTAGACCAATAAAGAAGAATAGTCCAAATCGTCTTAACTCCAGACAAGAGAAACTTAAATGTAAGTAATAAATTATTCTTTAAAATGTAAAATATTCACAAATTCCTAAAGGATAAAATAATTGAAAAATATTTCTTTTCTAATTGCAGTCGCATTCAAAATGTACGATCTGGATAATGACGATTTGATATCAAAAGAGGAACTCCTGGCTATTCTGCATATGATGGTGGGCGCTAATATCAGGTCAGAAATCAAACATCTTAAATTTTAAACTCGTTTTATGAGAAGAAACCTATTTTTTTTCAACTACGTCATGCAAAGAAAAATCTATTTCTTGACATAAATCGCTTTCATTTTCAGTGAAGAGCAACTCTCGAGTATCGCAGAACGCACGATTCTTGAAGCAGATGAAAACGGCGATGGGATGATTTCATTCGAAGAATTTTGCAAGGCTCTCGAAAGAACGGACGTTGAACAAAAAATGTCGATTCGATTTCTCAGTTAAGCAGTTTAATTTTTCGTGCATACCACAAAATGCTATAACGGTTTAAAACATCAATTTTATTTATAGCTATTCGTGCATTTTAAATCCACGATCATTTTTATCATAATTATTGATATGCAAATATTTTGTACTAAGGTTAGTTTCTCTGACATAAAAATTGTTCTGTTTTAGGCGGCTGCTGTTAAAAACAAGCAATTGCTTTTTGCTATAATCTAAGCCCTTTCTTTAATCCTCTGCCTGTGGAAAAGCTGAAAAATTCCAGAGACGTTAGAACGTGCCAATCGCGTCCTATTTTCAAGAAGTGGCAATGCGCTCCCGCAGGCAGGGAGTTAATATTTTCAGTCTTCTCGGTTTTTTGAAAAGAGCTTTCATTCTTCTGAGCATCTGAATTTAATACGAAGCATTTGTAAAAATATTGAACAAAGATATGTTAAGAATACCTTACATTTATTATTTATTAAGAGTGGTGATAATTTTCTGTATGATAGTCGTAATATATGTGACAAAGTGTGAAAAAACTTCATTCTGAAAAATACATAAGAAATAACAAAGAATCTAGCAAAAATCATTCATGATCCCCAGAAATCCTCGTTGCATAGTATTTTTGTAAAAGGGATGAAAGGCGAAAGCGGAAGAAATAAAGAGAACGACGAATGGACAAATACTTATCTATAATTCATTATTTATATTATTCTTTACAGTACGTTTTGAAAAAAAAATGCATTGTGATACATTGCAATAAGTTTACATCATCAACTTTACGCATAAACTCATTCCTATAAGTATACAAATTACAGTTTCATTATGAAAAGAGTTTTGAACATTTTCATTTCACATATATCTGCTTTATCCTAGAAGCTAAACTAAAACTAAACAGTAGACGAGACTGCTAATTTTTTGAGGTGTTCCATAAATACTTGCAGACTCACGTCGTCGGTTAAAACGGGAGCTCCACTTTCCTGAATCAGAAAATTAGACCATATTAGAAAATGTTAAACTAATTTTTTTGTAGAAAGCCAATTATCAAGAGCTTGAACCTTCACCTTACATGAGTAATGAATATCAAAACCACTTGAATATTTATAAAGGTATATAAATACTCGAAATATTTTCGATTGTTAATATAAAGTACATTAGTTTATATAAATATGTTAGTTATTGAGCGAAAAGCGATTTTGATTGGCGATGATGTTAATTGAATTGCGAATTTATGACATCAAAGCCCTCACCAGAGAGTGTCAAAAAATGGATTAGTAAAAATTGTAATATATTGTATAACAAGAAAGAGTTATCAATAAAATTGTTAGTCATCATGTGCGTAAAGGAATACAGTTTTAAAAGTGTGATATTGTTTCATGTAATTAATATTTGAACCTTTCACCAGGGCTTGTATTAATTTGCAAATAGCTTTAGAACTTAAATATAAAAAAATTATATAAATCTTGAACAAATATCCTCGCATCCAGAAGCTCCCAAAAATACAAAAAGAAAAAAATAACGTTTGATATAAAGGAACACACCCCACTGGGTATCGGCATCCCCTGGTTCACAGGATCATGGTAACATAAAAAATATTAGATACATGTGCTTGGAACGAAAATGTCATTTAATTAGGTTCATTCCGTGAAAAATGATTCAGTGATTCATTCCAATGCAGTTGATTCAAAAAATCCCTTGCTTACTAAAATAATCTATAGAAATGATTCATTTATAAGCCTAACTGAAATATATTAAGAAATAAATCATATATTTTAATGTATTCAAATGAGAAAAGTTTTAACTTACCGCTCCATATGCATACATATTATTGTGCGTTTGACTCGGGTTCACTTTGCTCAAAAGGAACCGAGCTTGTGAACCTCCTTGTTCAGTGTCGATGTAACGAGGAGCTGGGAATCTTACTGCTAGAATTTCAGCAGCATCGTCTACTGGAGCAGCGAGCAACTGTCGGAAATTTTCGTACTCTGGAAGGTCCTGATACTTTGATTGTCGCCACTGGGCTATTGTCTATAAAATGAATTTAGTTTCAATCTTCCGCACTCTTTAGGAAATTAGAGTAGTTATATTTTTTAGTTTGAAGCAAGAATTTTAAAAAAATCGAGAATATAACAATTAAGAAAAAATTAAAAAGCTTACTTCTCCGTGGAATATAAGAATCTGGAAGAACGTGTCCATCAGAAGAATTCTGTCAGGTTGGATGGACGAGGTGTCTAGTAAAACTGGTTCAGGAGGACCACCGAATCCATAACTATACAAAATTGGTTGCACCATTATCAATGAATTCGTAAGGTCTTCTCTCATCAACATATGTCTGAAAAAAAATTCATTTTCATCATCCTCTATGTCATGTTTAATAAAGTATTAAGATAATTTTTCTAGTGAAGGTATTGTCAAAAAATGTTTACCTGTAGAAGCTCGTTTCATCTGGAGAATTATTGAACACTTGTAAGAATTGCGATCTACGCAAATGGTACATAAATTGAGGATACAAAGAAAAATTCTCTGCGAGTCTGAAGCTATTCGGATCGTCTTTGGAATATTCTCCGAACTTTTGACACTAGAAACAGAATAAAAGAAAATCGTTTACCCAGAACTGTACTCTAGTTTATAGAGAAACATGGACTATTAGAAAATTTTTGTTCCTTACGAGTCTAATCAGCATCCTATCAACCCAGCGAAGAACATCAGATCCATCGTCAGACTCGCTTCTAAATACTGCTAATCTAGACATTAAAACTGCAGCTGCCTCTTGATCAAATCCTGCACTCACATGATGCAATGACGTCGAAGCATCCACCCAACTATGATAAATTACATTAATTATTTCAATCTGATAACATATTGTTCTGAACAAAATTTTTTTATATCAAAAACATACTTCCTAGCGATAGTCGTGACTCGAATTCTGCGTTGGCCGCTGCAATGTTGATACTGGGTAATAAACTGAATGCAACCTCTTCCCCCTTGAGGAATCGGTGCTGCCTGTTGATTAACAACATCGAAGAACAAAGCAGTTGTTGTAGAAGGTGTCAAAGAACAAAATTTCCATTGACAAGTACCTCCCAATCCAACTTCTTGATCCGCGACGCTCGCTCCTTTCACCCCAAGCGAAACACAAGGTCCAATCGCTCCACAGACTTTCATTTCCCTGGATGTTTTTATCTCGAGGGTTGCATTGAATGCCATCTTCAAATCACCTTTGGAATCTTTCGCGAAAACGCGTTGGAAAGTTTGCTTGAAGAGAGAGGAATTGAACGAGTCTCCCATTACCATGTGACCCCCGGTCGAATTACAACATTGTCGCATTTCTAAAAGTCCTGTTTGATCAAGCGCACAGGAGTAAATGTCTATTGAATGACCATTTGCAGCGGCACGAGCTGCTAAACTGTCGTAGTGCTTGGTCGCTTTTTTCATGTGTTTCGCGTTGTCTTTGTGGATGTCGTGGTGGGATCTGATCGGTTGGCGGAGGTCGTCAGTTACGACTTGACCGGGACCTTGAGAACAGGGTCCACCGAGGAAGAGCATGATTCTACAAATAGAAAGTTTAGATTTAGGAAAATGGGTACATTCTGAATTTAACTACGAAATAGATGGAAATGGAAACGAAAAACATGAGTCTAACGATCAAATTTGGACAACACAATCGCATTGTTCAAATTTAAAAAAAGGCGGAGTGAAGAAGAAGATAAGCTCCAAATACCCTTCCTTTTTTTTAAATCACAGTCAGAAAAGAATAAGTAGAAATCTAAAAAACGTTTCGGGGTTTATGCAATACCCTTTTCAAGGCAATACAAACAAATTTCAAACATTTCGAAATCCATGAGGGAATGATGGTGTTCTCGCCATGAGATTGAATTGAAGATTGAAGTCGAATGCGTGACACCTACTAATAACTGGGATAACGATGGTTTAGTTGTTTACTTTTAGGAAAAATGAAGGATTCGTTCTTTTTTTTCCTGTATCTTTTAATTCCGAAAAAAATGTATCACTGCATTCTTTCCGTAAAATATTTTTCGAAATTCTGTAATGTATTGAAGAAAAGTTCTTAGAAACATGCCCCCGAGACAGTTCTGCGTTTCTTGATATGATGATGCTAAATAATAATGAGATTTGTCCACGGAATCGTTTTCTCGAGAATATCAAAATTGAAGATCGCAATATCACAGTATGACAGGAAAGTTTTGATAAAAAACGAAAAAAATAAGAATATCATCTTCTAGGGATATCAATTCTACAAGATTGAAAAAATGATAACTAGATACCTAACAATTTTAACTAATAATCTATTAAGACTTTGTTTTAATTATTGTATAAAAGAACGTTACATCGAAAAAAATGTAATATTTACAATAGGCGTTTAATTCTTCAAGATTTTTTTATGCAATAAACCCATTTTCCATAAAATTGGTAGTCATCTAGTTCTGGACTGCCAACCTTCATTTCTTATTTTATGTTTAAACCTTTTTTATTCAAAAAGGATGCATATTGCGAAATATTTGAAATTCTATTTTATGAGTTTCTACTTTCTTTTATTAATTGAAGAGCTTCAAATTTGCAAGTTCTTTTTCAGACCAGAACATCTGGAACCTGAAAGCTTTTGAATTAGTTGATGGGTTATCTATTTCCTCTTTAAATTTTCAAACTTTTTAGTTTGATACTTTTCAAATCTTGTAGGTAGATGAACAAAAATATAGACTTCGAAATTTGAAAGTTTTCGAGCCTTTGGATCATCGAGAAAGTCATCTCAAAAAAAATTAGGAACATTCCTATTATGTTAATATTATGAATTTATAATAATTGAAAAAGCTGAATTCAATGTTTCGAACTTCAGATATTTAAGGCTAACTCAGGCAAATAAATATTGTTCAAGATAACCTTATATTTACACAAATTGGAAGATTTTACAAATTCAAAGGATTCTACTAAATTTAGAATTTTTTCCACCTTCCTCGGATTGCGAGGTTAAAAATTATTTGATGAAGGTTCCTTGGCTTGGATGGTTTCAAATTAAATAACCATTGAATAATATATTTTTTTAGACGCGAAGGATGCGGAATGCTCATACAGCTGCACAAGTATAAATTGTAGGGCAAATTTCTCAAATGTTATGGGTTTCTATTTAAAAAATTGATCACTGCTTAAAAATAAACATAGTCAAAATCTAAAAAATGGGGTTCATAAGGAATTTTTTAGTAAAATAGAGGAAAAAGGAAGGAATGGGGACTGGCTCTGATCTCTGTGACCTATACCCTTTCACACTACACAAAAAATTATGTCCGAAATACAACAATCCAACATTAGCTGATACTGTCATTTAGAATTTAGATTAATTTAGAACATTTTTTAGATGAAAATTAGATTATGAATAACCTTTTTATTTGTGGTATTCAGATTATAGTGGATCAAAAAGAAAAAGAATGGAAATAAGAAACGGCCTACAATTGAAGTTTCATTTTTTGTCCCATAAAACCTGCGTAAAATTTGAAATAAACCAATCAATATTCCAAGGTTCCTCGGGACAATAGTAAGTTTAGGAAATTACTAATTCCAAGAGTTCTGCACAATGACTAATACTGCTTTCTTCTCGCAATCTACATAATGTGCCCAATTTTCAGAAGTGTAGTTAGATTTTTAAAATTCCGGGTTCCCTAAGAAGGAATTCCATTCCTATTAACTTCAAAACCTCAAATATTGTTTGAAATATTTTCAAACTATCATAGAATTTTTGCACCACGTAGTAACTCTATTCCACTCAAAATTTGCAGAATAATATTCAAATTTAGCAATCAAACTGGCCAAAGCTTGAATAATTTTCAAAATCATCCCAATTTTTTTAGGTAAATTTTGATACTTTCTAGATGCTCATGGGTTTTGAAATGTTGAGGATTTATTTTTACTGGCCTGAAGAAGGTGTTGAATAAACACCGAAACGTTTCATTCAAGAACAATATAAGATATAAGAAAAAATTAAGGAAGGGGACTTGCAGGTTGCCTCTTTTCTTTCCCTCTTTTGTTTCTAGTTATTTGAATGAAGATGTAATTTTTAAGAATTTCGTAGCTTAATTTGAATGTTGGACATTAAAGAGGAATTTAAATTTTGATTCATACTAAATTCCATTTCTCAAGTTTTGAATTTCGTAATTCTAATTCTGTATTTCTCATTTGTAAATATTGATTCGCTTTATTGGTTATTGTTATACCTTGCTCCAGTGTTGGCATAGCTGGCCTCAAGCAATCCAGTCGCGACAGCGAGTGCAACTCCAGTTGATCGGAGAGGACGTTTTCCAGCAGCAACTGGCCAAGGATCTCTTTGCAATTCTCCTAGAAGATCAGTCAGGCTCATATCACATTTATGAACCGGTTGCAAGAATCGATTCGCAGGAGGAAGAGGTTGACCAGTTGGTCCTCTCTGCTGATTCGTATTCTGTCCAGGGACTGGCCTTCCAATACCTATAATGAAAAGAGAACTTTAGCTATCTATTCTGCATGAAAAGTATTTAATTTCAAATTAGGGATGTTTAATAATGCAATAAAAAATAATTTAGGATACAAACCTAACATATCTTGGATCTGCTTTGGCTGGAGGTCCTTCGTGCCTCGGAAAACGTAGCTTTTACTACATCCTTCACATCCAAGTTCATGGACCTGAACCATCTTTCCGAACGTTATAAGACCAATGAGAGCATTTGGTGGAAGAAGGGACAACGACATTTGCAAAGAATCTTTCAAGGCACCTAATTCTTCTTCATCCATGCAAGTGTCGACGACTAGGAGGAAAATTGGTGGCAAACATTGCGCTCTCTGTAAAAAAGAGGCTCAATGGTATTAACAATGAAGATGACTAATAAGGAATTAAATTGTAAGATTTATGAATCTGAAAAGAGGAAATAAATATACCATTATTGTGTATTCGATCGTCGAATACATCGGAATCAACTCAGCTGGTTGATGCTGTTCAGAAATGGCAGCATACTGAGGCGGGAACTGTAAAACAAAGTGAATAAAAAACTGTCAAGCAGGTTGAAATTAAAGTAAAAATTTTTCAAAAAGGAGGAAAGGTTCTTACAGGATTCCTCTGAAAGCAGAAGTTGCAGACCCAAAGCTTTGCCCGATAATCCACTTGGCAAAGGGGATTAAGAATCGCCCTGCATGTGGATCTTGTGCATGGAACTGGATCATATTGAATAGCCGGAAGATCCGCTCGTTCTTTTAATGGTTGAAAAAGTGTTCCTAAGGGGACAACTAGTCTCGTGGCATCGATTCGAGAAAGTGGCCAAACGTTCCAGGTGAAACGAACGCCATCCCGATCTTCGTTTTGTTGGATAAATTCCTCGTAGGTGGTCATGATGCTAAAAAAATTCCTTTTTTTATACAAATAATGCCAAGAAGACTCTCAGAACAATTTTGTAAATAGGAATCAGAGGCCTGCATTCTAAATTCTATCGTACACAGAAATGTGGCAAAAATTTGTATGAGGATATGCCTCTTGACAATTTAAATTCCGAAAGCTTGAGTTTAAAATCATTTGATTGCAAAATTAATAAATTTGTTATGTTCCAACTTAGAAATGATTTTTTTCAATTAATCAATCTGAAGTTAATAAATCATAAAAGCTTATAGTAAATTAAATCTCAAATTATTCCTTTTGTAACCGTTCTCAGTTTTTTATTGTACAATCTTTAATTTCTCATTTTAAAGTATGTAGTTCACTTTGGATTATGAAGGAATAATATGGAAGCATATAGGATTCAAAAACGTTCAGTTTCAAGATTAAAGTTTCAAGACTAATATTTATGGAACATGTATATGTATATAAAATCCATTAAAAATTTAATAAATATTTGGAATTAATTAAGACAAACTTAAATTCTTGATTGACTCATAAAGAATAAAAATGAAGAATTCCTCAATCCCAAATCTTTTTGTAGTTTGTACACGATCGAAACCCGAAATACCTTATTTCATCAATTCCTCAACTGTTTTTCTACTTGAAGTCATTGAAGAGGAACATTAAACACTACACTAATTCATCAAAATTGATTTCTAATCGAACATACAATCTAAATTTTCTGAATAAACGCTTTTCTCAATCTATTTTAATACAATAATTCCAACTTATTAGAAACTTAGACAGTCAAACTGACACAAAATACTGTGGGAAAGTTCCAGCTTTTTGAACAAACGAATGATTCTTCACTTTGAAAGCCATTAGGAATTATCGCACAAACGAGAAATGAGATATATTAAGACAACTGTAAAGTCTAAATGGAATAAATATTGGAAAATATGTGTCAAATATCAAATCTGACGTGTTACACGCTCTTCTAAATAACAAGAGGTTAGGAAGCTACTTACCGTAAATTCCGCTTCCTCGCTTGTTTTAAGATGAAGAAGCGATGAGAAAGGTACTTTACACTTTCCGGAGCACGTTTTTCAAATCATTTTTCTGACATTCAACCAAAATAACACTTATTAACCGCACGTTTTAGACTCGTGCAGCCGTCATTCCAGCCACGTCACTCTTGAAAGGAGCAGACTTTCTAAGTTTCTACTGCTAATTATAGCCGCTAGGAGCGTCAAAAACGTCACTTCCAAATGATCCAAATTAAAAAAATTGTTAAGATCACATAAGAAGATATATGATCATTGTTAATTATTAATCATAGTCACGAATACGACTATTGATTATGATTCTAAATATTTCTCGAAACTATTGATACTCTCTTTGAGTAGACGTCACATAGGCATCGTAAAAATAAAATTATAGAATATCAAACATAACCTCAATAAACTGTCAAAATTGTAAAAATAGTCATAATGTTTAGGATATACCTTGAACATCATGAAAAATATATCATATCAGATAATTTTCGATTTTCTATCAAATTATCTACTTTTCAATTCTTCTAGAGCAACATTTAATAATATTTGTTACGAAAAATATTAATGCGCAAGCGTCTTCTGCCAGCTGTCAAAATATATTTCAAATTCGGAAATAAATTGACCAAATAGAGTTCTAGAAATAAATTTCATAAAAAAAATATGTAAGATAGCATAAAGTAATGTATTTGTGTATTTGAAAATGGTTATTTGTTGTAATTTATTATTTGGTGTTTCCAGGTTTGAAACTCCCGCCATATGAAAAAAAAATGAAGGTTTTTATTTTATTTCCGAATTTTACAAATAAAAACAAGAATATTTTAGTGTTTAAAATTTTATAGTGTTATTTCTAGTATATTCTTCTACCAAAATTGAAATATTTATGTCGTTTTTCACAGATTTGCATTTCCAGTGACGTAACCAATCCTCATCCAATCCTCTTCCACAAAAGTTCATGTTGGTTGATTGGGAAGTTGGAACTCGGACTTTACCCCCTATCTCCAGATCATTGTAGATCATTGTCAATCAACCGATCAGACTTCTGTCTGCTTTTGAACAATTTAGTGTACAATTTTGTAAATATAATTATTCTATAAAAAAATGGCACGTGTGCTGGTTGGAGTAAAGAGAGTTATCGACTATGCAGTCAAGGTAGGAAAAAGAAACTGAAAATTTAATTATTTTTTCTAATTGTCAGTCAATCTATCTCATAAATCATATTTTTGTTTAATGAAGTATAAAAAATAAAAATGTAGAATATTATTTGCCTTGTTCATTTATCTTCATTTCTCAATCTCTTTATAAAAATGTAAGATACGAAGAATCCTTGATGTGAAATATTGCTCAACTCACAATTTGTTCATGACGTTCAAGACATGAGTGATCTCAAAATAAGATGGCTAATTTACAATTTTATTTGAAAGATGGTATCATTTTTATTTCAGAAAGTTAAAGATCCTCCTTCTTTCACAGTTTTAAATGTTATTTTTCCATATTCCAGTCCTTTGTTGCGTTCTATATTCAGGTTCATTCTTAAAAAATGATGAATCAATTTTAGACTCCAAAAATAAAAAATGAACATTCAAAACGGTTCAGGGTGTCTGAAAAATCAGGAAATGTTCCGGGAATCTGTTCACCAGGAAATGACCGAGAATTTCATACAATAATCAGGATTTTCCTTTCGAAAATACTGATATGAAAATATAAAGTGGTTTCATATATTTTATTCTAATTCTAAGTTGAAACAGTAAATTTTCTGAAAGAATTATAAATTCTGTGATGGCACTAGAGATATTAAAAGTCAAGAATTATAAATCAACTTTCAGCCGGTGAAATAAAAACCTTATGATTTATAAATGTTTTTTAGGACAGCAAATGTTAGTGAAGAATTGAAAGTTAAAAATTGGGACATTGAATTTTAGTAAATGAATATAATAAGGAAAAATGGGACTTAGTGAATTCTCGCTGACTACTAATTTTTATTGTATGTTCTTTTTCGAATAGAAAACATTTCGAATACTGATGAACACATATTGATATATTTTATTTGGAACTGCGAATTTTTCGCGTAGAACGAATTCTTAAAAATAATCCTAATCTTGATTTAGAAGCAGAAAATTGAGAAAAGTGCCACTCCAAAGTCAGAATTACACAATTGTTTTATGAAATCCTCTGTTCCTCATCAAAATTGTAATCCGCATGACCAAAAATTATCTGATGTTCTGTCTCAGATTTATCATTCTTTTCAGAAATTCCTTGTTCCAAATCAGGAATAATTGGAATCTTTCAATATGTTTTGAAGTCTCTAGAAATGATTTTTTTCGTTTCACATTATTTAAATCTTCAGACTCTTTAAAATTAACGCAAAAAATACTTTAAGCCCTGGATTGTACATCTCTTTTTCTCTTATTTATAACAGATTCGTGTGAAACCTGATAAAACAGGAGTCGTAACGGATGGAGTAAAACATTCTATGAATCCTTTCGATGAAATCGCAGTCGAAGAGGCAGTTCGAATGAAAGAAAAGAAATATGCCCAAGAAGTAATTGCAGTCAGTTGTGGCCCAGCACAATCACAGGAAACAATCAGAACTGCTTTGGCCATGGGAGCTGATCGTGGAATTCACGTGGAAATCTCTGGGGCTGAATACGAAACCCTGCAGCCGATTCACGTCTCAAAAATTCTAGCAAAATTAGCCCAGGATGAAAAAGCTGATCTCGTTATCGTTGGGAAACAAGCAATTGATGATGATAGCAATCAAACAGCTCAAATGATTGCTGGAGTCTTGGACTGGCCAGCTGGAACCTTTTGCAGCAAGGTAAGCAAATCAATAATAAAAACAATTAAATAAGGATCAAATAACGAGGAAAGAATTTTTAAATATCTGAGCATTTATAAACAATGAATAATTTGAATTTTTTACTCAGAACAATATCTGTCTTGTTTATTGTTAGGAGAATCTGAATTTAGTTTCAAATTTCTTCTAATTAGACGTGTTTCATCATCGCGTCACCCTTCCTAATTTCAATGCTTTCAAAATTAAATGATGTAAATAAATTAAACTTATTTGAGATGAGAATTACTTTTCAAATTCGAATTACAACAATTTTGGATCCATCAAATGGTCTAATTCCTATCTAGTTGCCGACATGTTTATTTTCCTATCAGTTTAAATTTTGCAGACTTCTAATTTGGACTTTCATTTTGGATTCAATTCAAATATGGATTTTTGGTCGTCCCATTCTATTTCACCGCAGTTACATTTATGTGCCTTATAGAATGGAGAAAAAGTCAAACCCCACAATGTAAAATTGAAGTAATTGAAACCACATGTATTTTACAATCTTTGATCTTCAAAAACCATGAGCAAAAATAAGTTTTCTATATGAAATAAGAGGCAGAAATTGTGTTTTAAAAATGACTGAAACAACTTTTTTTTCGACACTTGTGACTAACGCGACATTTCAAAGGAGATAAAAGGAAAACCTGATTTACACTTATACTGTCAATCTGGGATTTTCTCATTTTCTTCCTCCTAGATGTTCATCCACGAAAGTAGACAAAACATCTAAGTCATGGATTTCAAACTGAAATTTTATACATTTTAGCTCAAAAATTGAAAAACGGACTCTATTCCTGATAAATTTGTTAAAAAATAAATCTTATGACGTAAGTTTATATTGTTGAAATAATTCTCTGTTATTATAATAACAATTCAAAAGTGTAAAAAATGGTTATGTCTTAGTTAAATTTCAATACAATTTCCGGCGATTCTTACATATAAAAGTTACTTTTCCTCATGTTATATAAAATTGTAAGAACTTTTAGATACGCTTGATTTCGTTTGAATCAATTCTACGTCGTAGAATTTGAGTTTTTCACGACTCTATAGTGCACATAAAAGTTACATTTTTCAGCATCTCTGTATTTTAAAAATCATATTTTTGAGTAGAAGTGAAGTAATTTGATAAATGTATGTCATAATTAGGTGATCATGTTTTAGTCATTCGCAATTGAAAAAAAAAATTTAATTTCTAAAAATTAAACAAAAACCGAGACCTACTTCAAAAGAAATAGAAATCGAAAATGATTTTAAAAATACTACCTAAAAAGTAGAAAAAAAATTAAACAAAAAATAGAAATCGAAATAGATTGAAAGTATAGTAACTAAAAAGTATAAAAAAAAATTTTTACAGACCGACTTAAAAAAAAAATTGAAATCAAAAATAATTCAAACAATAGTAACTGAAAAGAAAAAAATAATAAATTTAATAATGGCAGTTTCGACTACAAATTAATATTTTGAAAATGCCTACTTATTTAGTTTACGGAAAAAAAAATTGTTTAATTCTCGTTTTTCCTGAAGTCGACGCCGTAGTTGACTCAGCATTCAGCAGGTAAAAGGTGAAGTGGAAGCAGAACAGTTGACATAAAAAAAGCGAGATTTAAACAATCATTTTTTTGTGAAAACTAAATAAGTAGGCATTTTAAAAATATTAGCTTGTAGTCGAAACTGTCATTATTAAATTTATTATTTTCTCCTTTTTAGTTACTATTGTTTGAATCATTTTCGATTTCTATTTTTTTTTTTTTGCATTCCGTCTTTTTTTGAAAAAATTTGTTTGTACTTTTTTGTTGAAGGCTTTTAATTTAGTTTTCTCTTGAACGAAAGTTGAAATTAAACTTACCGATAATTTTTTTAATGTACGAGTTCATCAAGATAATGAATGATCATCTTATTCACAGATCGAAACAGGTCAAGGAGAGTTAAACATCACACGCGAAATTGACGGAGGACTCGAGGTCATTAAGGTTAAGACACCAGCGGTATTAAGTGCAGATTTACGATTAAACGAGCCACGATATGCAACCCTTCCAAACATCATGAAGGCGAAGAAGAAACAAATCAAAAAAGTAACTCCTAAGGATTTGGGAATCGACACTTCTCCCAGAGTAGAAGTTGTTTCCGTGGAGGAACCTCCAACTAGAAAAGCTGGATCAATTGTTCCTGATGTCGATACCCTTATCGCCAAACTCAAGGAAGGTGGTCACGTTAAATGATGAACTTATCTAAAAAGTGTAAAAATGTATAGGTAAACTGAAAAACTAAATTGATAACAAAAGAATATGTGATTGTTACACTTTATTAAATAGCGATATAAACAGAATAACATTTTTGTACATCTTCAGAGATAATAAACTGTACATTACATATCGTTACAAATTTGTACCGCTTGGAGACGTAAAAATGTCTCGTAAAAATCATATTTTTTTAATAAAATACTCTCTTACACGGATATAGTTTTCTTTGGTAAATTTAACGATAGAGACCGATGGAATCTATAACGTTGATATACATATATATTTTATCTATCTATATAATATACTACAAAAAATAACATTCGAATACTTGCTGTCATAAAAGTCTTATTACGCATTTTCCTAGTTCTATAAAGGTTCTGGAATTCGAAGTTCTCTGTAATTGACGTGGCTAAGTTTTGCTCAAAAAATTAGAGCGATGCTTATTTTGTTTTTTGATTTTAGTCAATTGTACGGCAAGATATCTACCGGAATGTACGTCCACTAGAGCGAATACATATAATTGAACAACTTTTTTGGTACAATGTCGTTCGTTTTCAACTACATTCTTTAAGGCCATAACATTAAGATTGTTGTTTTCGAAAATTATTGCGATTTTCTTAATTCGAAATTCTGGAGAAAGACGTGAATACTAGAAAGATCCACTGATATCTAACATTAAGATATTTAACATACAATACAATCTTTTCAAAAAAACTAAAGCAGAAAATGATAAATTAGTCTTTGAAAGACTGCGAAGACGAAAATTTGAATTAAATATTCATATTTTACAACAATATCATCCGAAACATTGAAAGATTTCGGTTTCAATTAGAGTGTATTCAATTTAACTTGGACTTCTGATATTGCCTTCCAACTAGTAAAAATTTTCAGTATTTCTGTTAATCAGCAATCTCAATTTCTCTTTCAAATTACATTTTCCATGGCGCGACATTTTAAAGAACCTTATATTAAGAAGATCTTCAATGTGACTAACGCATATCTCATCTTAAGTCTAAATGATTGGGAGTCGTCAAGCTTCGATGTATTGATTAAACTGGACCACTTTAAAAGAAGAGCCTTCCTCGATATCATTCCTGGATCTTGACAAATATAGGCTACAAACTGCTGCCACCGTATTTGCGTAGTATTATAGACGTGGGCAAAATTTAGGGGCTCCTGACATGTTTCTGGAAGACGACAGTCGTTGTGGTGTTTTTGGTAAATACGAATTTCGTTACTAGATTATTCGATCATCAAAACTTCTTTCACTTTTCCTTATTCCTACCACCCTCACGTATAAACGAGAGTTCTAAAACTTCGCAGGAACGGGCAATTACAAGTTTCTTAATTGGGACATTTCTTGAGAGTCAAAATCTTCCGGAGGAATATAAGAGCTTTACGGAATCATGATATTCCAAATTCTTCACATAAAAATTCTTTTGTAAATATTTTATGATAATTCACTCTTTACCTTAAATATCAATCTTAACTGATGGACATTTTGTACGTACAAATTCGAAGTTGTTCAAAACATAATAATTTGAACTGTGGTGCTCATACATTTGCAGACTTCATGGAATGCCTAGAAAATTCAAGAATCTATAACAGGAATGTTACAGAACTTCAAAATGAAAAAACTCAAACCTTAATTTCTCCAAATTAAACAATACATCTTAAATGCTTGAAACTGAAGAATTTAGAATCAAAACTATACAACACGATATTTAAAATATTCGTACCCCTCAAATGATTTCAAATTTAGGTAATTTGAACGTTACGTCTAAAAAGTATAAGTTTCAAATTCAAACATTGAAAGTTCAGTTCCCAACTGGAAACCGGTTCAAATTTGAAATTATATTTAAAAGCCTCCAAAATTAAGAACTGTGTAATTGAAGAATCCAGATTCTAGGAACGAAAAATTCCTGATAATTTAAAATTTTCCAGTTACTATACACTCTTCACCACAAACATATTTCGCATATTGTTTCCCAAATCGTCTTCACGATCAAACATATGGTTGTATTAAAATTACTGTCAAGTCATTGGTCTCGACTTCTCGTCTTTAAAAACATTTCCATTTTATAAAACCCCCGCGACCCCCCGAAAAAATTCTATTTGTAAATTCTAGGATAAAATTAAGTTAGATAAATATGAATGTAATCGATAAATATTAAAAAGTAAGGTAGAATAGCTTATACTGGCACGGAAAATTGTAGCATTAGTCGGAAGAATCTTTTGTTTGTGAAAAGAACATGTTAATTAATATATGAAAATACTAAATCCAAATATTCTCAAGTAGATGAATCTAGACCTGTGCACAACAAGTCAAGAGAATTAAACATTGAAACCAAGGTAGCCAATCAAATCCTCCGATCTTTAAGGATTTTCTTATTAGACTTTAATTTGGCAAGTTACTGACCCGATGCTAAAAACATATAATTAAAATCCCAGATCACTGATGAACACTTTTCCCTCATTCCAAAGAAATGGAAGACGCTAAATTCACTAAAGAATGTAATCCTACATTAAAATCTTCCAATCAAATCTACTATTACTGGTGTGAGTAACTGGAGGAAAAGGTGGAGGATGAAGTTGCCAACCATCAACACTTTCTCGAGCAGTTAAACAAGCCAGATATGGAACTCTTTGCACCAATCTTGTAACTTCCGCAGCTGGAGGAACTCTTCCCCCAATTAATTGTCTGGTGCAAGCTGCCAAGGAAGCAGCGTGAGCGACTATCAAAATATTTCCTACAGTATTTCCGATAATTTCCTTCATTAAAGCGAAACTCCTCTCATAATACTGGGCAGCGTTCTCTTTCGCTGGGAGATTCTCAGTTTTCACTACGGGAACATAACTTGTGTCTATGTTAAAACCAGCCTTGACCAATTCCTCAGGAGACATCCAGGTTGGAGTTCCGTTCGGGTACCAAGCTAGCCATTCAATGAGGCCTGGTTCTATCTTGATGGGAATATCAGAGTCCAGTCCTTTCAAAATTTGAGAAAGAGTTTGAATACATCGGAGGGAAGGAGAAGCAAAAGCGACGTCGATTTTTACTTTGGCAGATTTCATTGCTTCGCCGACGAGACTTCCCTGCATTTCTCCCAAAGTTGTTAGAGGGCAATCGTTTTGGAAGTCCTGAATGTTTCTCTGAGGTATTTCTTTCGGCATGTTTAGGTCTCTGCGAATGTATGAACCATTGGTTTCGAAGCAGTAGGGAATCCAAGCACCAAAAGTGAAGTCCACGCGTTCCCCGTGTCGGCAGATGAAAATTTGTCGGGAGAAAGTCGATGGTGGTTCTGAAGCCTCCATCTGTTTCAGGTTAGAAAAGGTTTATGCTCGTCAGTTCGATTAGAATCTTCTTGAAGATGTAAAATTAAATTTTCAATATCAATCTAGTGTAGGAACATCCAAAGACAATAATTTTCGAGACAAATAATTAACTGAAGGTTAAACCCATTAAATTTGTTCAATTATAAGGCATACCAAAATTGAGAAAAAAGAAGTGTTGTAAAGAAATTCCATATACAGAATAGAGAGATATAGAGATATTTTCAATATCTAAGATGATGTTACGTGCATTCTATACTCAATTTGAAGAAGTGATATTTTGTTATCATTTGATATGAATGAAACTTTTCAATTTAATTCCTTCTAGCAGAGTTAATACAGATTCTTCTCGGAGGTAATTTGCAAAGAAAGTGAGCTTCATGTTAGTAGCTCCATTTCAGAAAAGTTTAGAGATTTTCAGAAGATAAAAATGCGATTAAAGAAGAACAATCATATAGAATTGAAATTATTAAATTCAGATTGTAATATTTGCAAACATAAAATAAATCTTTGAGACTAATTACATCTTCGCTAATTTCAATCAAATTGAAAGGCTTCTTACAAAAAAAATTAATTTAATTTTGGAGTATTCATAAATATAAAGACTGCTGCATACTTTGAATTAATCAAAATTACATTAGTTTTCAATTTTTCTGGCACCCATGTCCTTATTATTCTTCAATAAAAGGATTGATCAACGCCTTAATTTGATAATTTGCATCATTCTAAATTTGTTTGTAATAATAATAATTTATATGTTCTTTTTTTTCTTTTTATTTAATATCTGTGGCTTGGAATGGAGAAATCAGAGACTCTAAAAAAAAGCTAAATATTTCGATCCACAAATTTTCTCAATGACATGAGACAAAGTTTATTCGAAGGCAGATATTTTCGTACATCTGGAGCTATTGAAAACTCGAAATCGATTCTTTTTGCTCTTAGGTCTATTTTCTCATTCCAAGCCACATCTACTTGCGAAGTCGAAAAATTTCTATTTCTCGTTCCGGTGTATACTTTCAACTTCGTTCTTTTCTAAACTTGATTCATTACTATTTGAATTCTTATTATTTGAGAAGGATTTTAAATTCAAACCCTATTTATGTACATTCAAATGTTGTGGAGTTTTGAACTTATTTATTTAAAAACTATTCAATTCGAAGCCTTTTTAATTTCGAGCGGTTTCAATTTGATATTTCCTACTATTGAATATGATTAAACTGAATGGCTGATTTGAGAACTCTTTCAAATCAATATAAATAATTTATGAACGATAATCAATTGAAAATATATCGAAAGTTAATGCTTTCATTAAGAAATTATATTCTAGAGCAGTACTATTGAAACATAAATGTGCTTATTTTTAAATACTAGAATTAGAAGTAATTGGCTTTCGGACGTTCTCGACATTAAAGTCTACAACCAATTAGTGTTGAAAATGAAAGTGGTAGAATAATGAAACATTTTCCTTCAAAGAGCCGGAAAAACTAAATTAGGACGTATACCCGAAGTCTAAGGTAAAAAAGAAGGTAAAAAATATATAGACAGCCACGTTGCAAAAGCCTGTAAGTGCAAAACCTAAAAGTTTTCAGGAGACGAGAAAAACTGCATAGTTTTCGTATTATGAACCATACAAATCGTCATTGACAAATCGTCATAGAGAGGTTATGAAGTGTATTTGGCCGATTTTGGAGGCACTGAGATGTGCGCAAGGTAATCTTTAACAAGTACAACTCAAAACATTACTTTTGCCAAAAAATGTTCTTACAGGCTTTTGCAACGTGGCTGTCGATATAAGTTTACAGTATTTCAAGTTATTTTAGTATACATTAGCCTTTGGGACTTTTTTCCGATGCATATTTTTGTACTTGAGATGAAAAACATGCTATTTTAGCCAATCATCGAAGTTCAAAAATATTTTTGAGAGGCGAGCCCGTGCCCTGCAAAAGTGGACCGCTACAATTTACTTGAAATACGAGATTAAATACCAAGCAACTTCTTGACTGAAAAATGTTCCAAAGATAAAAAGTAAATTTACCGGTTCGTCATCAGGCGCAATTCCATCTGGCGTGTCCAAAGACTCAGTGCTCGACAAAATAGGAGGTCTCCTGCTTTTCGGTATTTCCTGTTCAACCATCACTATCCTATTATCAATAATCGTAACCGTGGCGTGTAAAGTCCAGGAATCGGAATCAGCAGACCTTTTTGTATGATTCAATGGCAAATAGCCCGAATTTCCCGTCAGCCATGATATACCTTCAACCCATCCATCGATTGAAGCATTACAAGCACCTTCTGGCAAGTAAATATAATCTCCTGGTCTCAATTCTAATTCATCATGTTGCCGAGGAATGTGAGGGTGTAATACGGTGTGCACATGCATATTTCGCAATCGGGAATCCCTAGAATATAATCTGAGTTCCCAATTTACGGCTGTATTTGATCCTACTTTTTCAACCATTGAACGTAAATGCTGAAAGTGTGTGCTGGAAAATTGATATGCGAGGGAAAGATGCAAGGGAGCTTTCGTGTGGGGCTCGACTGTGATTCCCAGATTTGATAGTTTCTTACAATATTGGACGGCTAAGGATTTCAACCATTCTGAGTGTTTATCTTCGACAAATAAGCCCATGAAATTAGGCGATATGTAGGTTTCCAGGTCTATGTATTCTGGACATTCGTTGCGATCGATCATAGTCTCCAATGCGTTAGCCATTTTCTCTGCTAACTCGTCTGGGGCCTGAAAATAAATTAATAAGATACAGAGCTTCTGCAGAGAGTTCTATTCCTCAAATTAAAAATAGTTTCATGGTTTTGAACCTTGAAATAGGAGATGAGAGTCATGTGCGGCATGAAATTGTGAGCTCCATTCCACCCGAGTTCTTTACTATCTGCCCAGAATTTAGCGAGCTTCTCAGCAAATTGTCCAGCAGGGCAAGCGTATAAAACGTATTCTCTTGGTTCATCGGAATTTAAGGTGGGATCTCGAACGTGTGCGAGAAGCCAATCTGAAGCGAGTTGAACACTGCGATGTCCTGTAGCTGCTAATGCTTTTTCTCTGATGGTAAATAATTAATTTCATTGACAATTTGATATCGGAGCATTGAAATATTATGCAAAATCAAAATTCAATCACTCAAAAATTAAGTTTAGAAACCAATGACTTCTTTTTAAATTTTTCGATCCATATTTTAAATCATTTCTTGCATGGGGAAGCGGGATTCATAATAGACTTTGGAAAAAAGTTGAGAATTCTCTACAAGAATGTATTATCGAAAAAGTGATACATTCATATAAATTGTTGTATCCCGATTCCAATATTCTCAAGGGAGCGTAAACATATAATGTCCCGCTCCAAAAATTAAGTCCCAGAATCAATATTGTGAGCCAAAATATCAAAAGAATAAGAATAGAAAATGACTTTTAGCCAAAATGTGCATTTGATCATGCCGAACCTCTATACATATTGATGTATCGAAAAAAAAATATCAGAGAAATTGACAATTTTTACTGCAAAATTTGCCGAACTACCAATTTTTGAATGTTCTAATAAAACATGTGCATATAGAAAAATTTATCAGTTATGGAAATTGTGTCCACCCCAAAAATATCCTATTACATTGGACTAGATGCCTCATATTTTGTGGATTGGACCCGCAGAATCAAACGTATTAAACCCACTAACTTGACAGATTCACGATTTTGTGCACACAAAATGTTTTGGGGTTGTTTTAACATTCCGTAAACATTCAAGCCAGGAAATCGGCATTTTCTAAAAACAGAAAACACTCGACATTCTTTGATCAAACTATTGGGGTCGAAAATACTTAGAAAAATATGTAGGAAAAACTGTTGAGCATGAAGAATAAGTCAATTTCACTCCAGAGTTATTTTAACAACCCTTAAAGACTCGAACAATGAAATTGACACTTTTTAATAGTGAAAACCATGGGAGTTTGTTTTCACTGAACTAGTGGCGTCGGGAATCACATTAAAAACAATGTAGAAGCATTTTTCTACTAGGGAATGTCGTTGAATTGATATAAAGGGTTGTTCTAATATCCCTTCACCATTCTAGCAACGAAATCGAGATTTTCGAACAAACAAAACCACAGAAGATCTTTCAATTAAGGCATTGGGCTGAGGATCACATTTTTAAGAAATGGTGGAAATCTCCTAACAGGAAATGTGTTTAAATTTGTTCTTATGGTTGCTTTGGCATCCCTTGCAGATTTCGCTTTTCAGGAAACGTTCATTTCTTTTTCTGAATAATAATATGATGCTTACAACCTTAAAAATAAATTTTAACACTTTTCCTGGTAGAGGATGCATCCTGCATTTACTTTTAAGTATTTCATCACCCAAATAGCTTAATCGAAGAATCCTATATGATTTTAGTTTTTTTTAAAACATTTCTTTCGTTACTTAAGCACTATTCTACCCCCAGCAGTTGAATCGAAAATCTCCTGTGGTTTATGAGATGCTAAAACAAAATATTCTCGAACATCGCGTATATGCACGAAATTGTAAATCTGTCAATAATTATCTGATGAATGTCTTTCGAATTATTGATAGGGACTCTGGAGGTTCGAAAGTACAAAAAAATGCAGACATTTTGACTATAAAAGAATTTTCCTATACATTTGTTAGAGAGCCATGTCTAAAAATGCATAAACTTTAAATATATAAACCCTCCGTTAAAAATAGTCCGTTTTCCTAGAAAAATCAGGTCGAAGATGTGGAAGTGGATAAAATCAATTTTATTCCACTATCCCAAAAAGACAAAAGTCCATTTAAACTTTCTTTACCCATTAAAATGTCAGATTATTGAGAAAACAACCTGTGGAGCATTTAAAACACTACAAAATAAAATTTGAGAACAACAAAGTGGAGTTTGACAGCTGTATTTGTTTACAACGAGAGTTCAATATCTTTCGATCTAAAAGCTGCTAAGACCAAAAAAAGACTCTTTGAATGATATCAGATAATAATAATTTATAATAGCTTACGCTCTATGTTTCGGAAATCCCAATTGCAGTAAAATCTGCAAAGGTGTAAGGTGTTCCTTGGATATTTTTGTAGGCGTTGGATTCTTTCTCGGCGGTAAAGTCGCCATGACGGTACTACATCACTAATCACTTTGATCGAGCACAGAATGCAAATGCAAATGATATAAACAACGCGACATGTGTTTCCGAAATATTTCGTAGTAGTTTACGTCACGCCCACGAACGAAATCAAGACGTCGCAGTGTTCAAAATGGATCCGGAATGCCAAAATTGTAGGAATTATAATAAAACTCGTGCATAAAACATATTCTGTAATTTATAGCGCGATCTAACCTTTGTGAGCGTGAACCAATGTGAACATTGAACTTCGATATCACAAACGAAATGTCATTTTTCGCCACGAGATGGCACTGCGAGTATGAAAATTGGTTGACACTCTTGTTTAAAAGACAAATCAAAACTGTAGAGCCGATTTCACACCGGCATTTAATTCTCAATTTTTCGTAAGAAGTATCTGTTGACAGTGATATGTACGTATTTTCTGGAATTTCATAATAATTCGATCGTATTCTTAATGCATAATAATCAATCAATTATAACAATAATCGCCAGGATGCATATCAAAAGCATCAAAAGTAAGATTCATAACCTCACTTTGTGGATGGAAGAATAAAACCGACGTCGAGTCTTTTGCAGTCTCTTTGAGGCTTTCGAGTCTTTTGAGGAATTTGGCATAGAGAGAGTAAAATCGAAGAGGATTTTCAGAAGTTTCAATTATGAAAATTCAACGGATAAAACAAGTTTGCGATAGTTTTGAGTCAATCAAGAGAGGATTCAAAGGTACTTCAAAAGTAGTACCACTTTCATTGAATATAATTATATTCTTCAATTAATGTAATATCATTTTGCCCAATTCGTTTTTGTGATTTCTTCCCCTTTCCAATTTCCTGTTTTGTTTGGAATCAGTATTTTGATACCTTACAACATTATGACAGCGGTTCGGTAGTTCAATTTTAGGTTAAAATAGGAATTTCCTTTTATTATTGAAAACTTTTTAAATCAAATAGGTTTTTCTTAGCAAATTTTTTAGTCATTCTTGCGTATTAGCAATTTCTTAAGCTGGCTTTAAAAAATCTGTTGAACATTGCAGAACTTTAATGTTTACAGTTCGGAATGATATAATTCTGAATACTTATTTTCGTGTTGTTTGATTTTGGAGATAAAGAGTTTAAAAGTATTCAATTTTATAGATTTGCAATTGAAAATTCTTCAACTTTTAATAACTGCAGTTCGAAATATTCTAATTTAATATGGTTTTCTTGTTGAAGTTTAATTTATAAGATTTAAAATTAGGAAGTATTCAATTTTGAAAATTAGCAATTGGAAATCTTCAATTTCCAAGATTGAGAGTTGAAAACTCAATTTTTCGAAATGTTTATAGTTTCAAGTGATGTGATTCTTTTATTTATCTTCGTGTGGTTTCAATTTGAAGATAAAGAGTTTGAAAGTATTCAATTTTATAGATTTGCAGTTGAAAAGTCTTCAACTTTTAATAGCTACAGTTCGAAATATTGTAATTTAGAATGGTTTTTCTTGTTGAAGTTCAATATTTGAGATTCGAAATCAGGAAGTAT